>JAMPIV010005110.1:152500-158853 GCA_024509875.1 Oreohelix idahoensis | reverse complement strand
ATATATTAACCCTCAATCAAGCAAATAATACTGCACAGCATCCACATCCTCCCCTGTCCCTAAAGCCCCCTTCTCCTCCAGCGTACGCTGGCTTTTGCTGATATTACCCTTCCACCTTCTCCCTAACCGTGCGCTACCCCCCACCCCAAACCACCGCCTCCGACCCCCCTCGATGACTTTGGACCATACGCGCCTTACCACCGGCCACCTCCCCCATCTCCATCCCTCTAAAATATCCCCCCGCTACTCCACCCTCCCCGACCCCACACTCCCACTGCCCCGTCGCTCACATACCCCCACCAATGGCATCCACGCAACCCCCCGCCCACCCTTCAGCCAGCTGTCACCTCGGCTTTAACGCTCTGCAGCTTCTCACCCGCGCCCCACATCGCTCCTGAAAACGTGACACTCTCTAGCCAACCACCATCAAAAATCACAACCATCCCCCGCCCTTCTTCGGGTCGCCCTCCCTCTGTCTCGCCCCCGTCACGTCCATACCACATTCCTCAGCCACAACTCGAACAGCGCAACAACCTATTCCCTGCCTGGCACTGCCGTGATCGGGGTACCGTACCGTCAGTGCCATACCCTATCGGCACTACTTCCGACGACGCATTTAGAAGCCTACCGTCACCACTCTTCCCGACCCCCACTTTAGACCACCCCTCAGACGCCAGATCCCCCGTCGCTCACCCGCTCATATAGCCCTTCTTCTACTAACTCAGTATCTTTCTCGCATCTGGTAAATCCTCTTTGTTAACCACTCTCCTAGCTATTCAGTCGTCTGAGCAGACCTACGCGCGCACTGCCCTTTGCCCTCCGCCAGGTCTAGCTCGCTTTTGTCTACCCCACGCCCCACCGTCTCCAACATTTCTCACCACGGTCAACACCCACGCGAATCCAAGGCCTCCCCATGCCTCACGCTCACTCCCTCGCCGCACGCCCCACGCCCTCCCACACCTCAATCCCTCGCACCCCACACACTCACATCTCTCCCTTACACCGTTCCCCATACCGCATACTCAAACAACAACCACCCCGCGCCCCCGCGCCCCCCCTCCCCCCCCCCCGCCCCCCCCCCACCCCCCCCCCCCCCCCCCCCGCCCCTCCCACCACCCCCCCCCCCCCCCTACGCCCGATAACCCCGCCCGTTACCGCCCACCCCCCCCCCCCCCCTCCTACCCCCACCACCCCGCCACCCCCCCCCCTCCCCCTCCCACCCCTCCGCACACCTCCCGCACCGCACAACCTCACGGCCACCCCATCGACCCCGCAACCTCCATCACCCCTCACGAACAAGGAACAATCACCCCACTGGCCCTGTCGCTCACTCACACCCCAGCCGATATCCCCTGCTGCGAACTCCCCCCTCCAAATCCCCCCCACCCTCCCCCCCCCCCCCCCCCTCCCACCCCACCCCCCCCCCACCCTCCCCCCCCCCCCCCACTCCCCCCCCCCCCCCCCCCCCCTCCCCGTACCACTCCCTCCCACCCCCCCACCCCGAGAACCCCTCCCCCCCCATCCCCACCCCCCCACCCCCCTTAACAACACCTCCCCCCTAGCCCACTATCCCAATCGACCAACCCCCCCCCACCCCCCCCCCAACCCCCCTCCCCCACCCCACCCCCCTCCCCGCGCCCCATCCCCAAAACCCCCTAGATTCCCAGCCACCCCAGTCCAACCACTCCCCGCACCCCCTCCCCCCCCTCGCCACATCCCCACCACCCCCCCCCCAACCCCCAGTCCCCCCCCCACCCCCACCCCCCACCCCCATCCAACACCCCCCCCCGACCCCCGTATCCAACCCCTCACCCCCATTCCCCCCCCCCGACCCCACACCCAAACCAGTCCCACCCAACGACCCCCCCCCCCCACCTACGGTCCTCCCCCTGTCCCCTCACCCACCCGCCACCCGCCCCCCCCCCCCGACCCCCCACCCCCAACACTCCCCCCCCACACCATCCCCCCCCACCCCCCTCGTCCCTCCTCACCCCCCCCCCACGCCAGAGCCCCCCCACCCCCCCCCCCCCCCCCCACTTGTGCCCCCCCCCGCCCCCCACCCCCCCCCCCCCCCCCCCCCCCCCCCCCCCCGATCGCCCCCCTCCCCCCTCCCCCCCCGTCCCCCCCAGCTTCCCCCCCGCTGCCCCCCCCCCCGCCCCCGGGCCCCCCCCCCCCCCCGGCCCCCAAGCTCCATCAACAAACCCCAACAACCACAACCCCACCGCCCATAACAACCATACCTCCTACAATTCACCCCATCCCCCCCCACCCCCCACTCCCCCCTCCCGCACCCTCCCCCCCCACCACCCCCCCCCCCCCCTTCTGATCCCACCCCATATACCCCCCCACACCCTCCGCCAACCCCCCTCCAAAGCCCCCACCCACTACCCCACTTCCCCCTCCACACTCCCCAACCCCCCCCCCCTTCCCCCATCCGTCAATTCACCCCTCACCAACTCTCCCCACACCCCGGCACTCCACCCCCCACACCCACCCCCCCCGCCCCCATCCCCCCCTACCCAACCGCCACACCCCCCCCCCCCCCCCCCCCCCCCCCCCCCCCTCCACCCCCTCCCCGACCCCACCCCCCGCCCCCCCCCCCCCCCCCCCCCCCCCCCCCCCCCCCCGCCCACACCCCCACCCCTCCCTCCCCCCCCCCCCCCCCACCCCACCCCCGGAACTCACCCACCCCCCCCCACCCACCCTCCCCCCCCCCCCCCACCACCCCCCCCCCCCACCCCCTACACCCCCCACCCAGACCCCCTACTAACCATCCCCCCACCCCCCATCCCTGCACCCCCCAATCAGCCCCCCCCCCCCGACCCCCAATGCCTTCAACCCTGCCCCCCGCCCCCACCCCAACCCCCCCCCCCCCCCCCCCCCCCCCCCCCCCACTCACCTCCCTCCACCACCCCCCACCCCCCCCCCCCCACTCCACCCCTCCCCGCCACCCCCCCTCCCCCCCATCCCCACCCCCCCCCCCCCCCCCCCCCCCCCCCCCCCCCCCCCCCCCTCCCCACACACCCCCCCCCCTACCCCCCATACATCCCCTTACTTAACCCCCCCCCACCCCACCCCTCCATCCCTCCTCACCTCCCCCCCCCCCCCCCCTCCAGCCACCCCCCCCAAGTCCCACCCCCCCCCCCCCATTAGTCCCCCACCCCTTCCACAACCCTCTCACCCGCCCCCCCCCCTCACCCAACATCCCCCCCCCCCACACCTCCCCTACAACACACCTCCACTCCCCCCCTTCAACACAACCCCCACACAACCCCCCGCATCCCCTCCCCCTAATCCTTTCACCCCAAACAATTCCCCAAACGTCCACAACTATCGCAATCCCTCCCTCTAACTAATCCACCCTCTCCCCACCCCTCTCCTCCCTCACCCCCCACACCCCCGCCCCCCCCAACTCCCCCCCACACCCCCCCACTCCCCCGAATCCCCCCCTACCCCCCACCCCTGCCCACTGCTCCCCCACCCCCCCATCCCTCCTACCCCCCCCATCCCCAACCTCCCCCTGACCCCCCCTCCCCCCCC
Organism: Oreohelix idahoensis; assembly: GCA_024509875.1. Classification (NCBI taxonomy): domain Eukaryota; kingdom Metazoa; phylum Mollusca; class Gastropoda; order Stylommatophora; family Oreohelicidae; genus Oreohelix; species Oreohelix idahoensis. The sequence continues at coordinate 155,313 of JAMPIV010005110.1, read as the reverse complement.
CCCACGCCCCCGAACCCCCCCCCCCCCACACCCCTGCCCCACGTCACCCTGCCCGACCCCCTCGTCCCCCAACACTCGTTCCAATTACCACCACCTCCCCCTAACCACCCGCCATACTCCATCCCCCCCCCGTCCCCCCCACCGTACCAACCCCCCCCCCCACCCCCTACCCCACCCCACCTCTACCCTCCCCCCCCCCACCCCCCTACCCCCCCCAAACCCACCTCCCCCCCCCCCCCCTGTCCCCCCCCCCCCCCCCCCTACCCCCTCCCCCCCCCCATCCCCCCCCCCCCCCACCCGGCACCCCCCCCCGCCCCGGCCCCCCTGACCCCCCGCACCCTCTCACCCCTCGCTCCCCCCCAGCCCCCCCCAACGCCCCCCCTTCTGCACCCCCCCCCCCCACACTACCCCCCCCTCCCCCCCTTATAGTGGCCCAACCCCCCTAATCCACCCACTCCCAACCTCCCTTCCCTCCCCCCTCGTAACCCCTCTCCCCCCTCCCCCCACCAAGCCCACCCCACTCCCCCCCTCACCTTCCCCCCCCCCCCCCCCCCCACCCGGGGCTCCCCCACCCTCCTCCCCCACCAGCCCCCCCCCCCCCCCCACTACCCCCCCCCCCCCTCCCCACGCCCCCCCGCCCGCCCCCCTCCCCTCCCCCCCCCCCCCCCCCCACACTCCCCCCCACCCCCCCCCCCCCCCCCGCCCACCTCCCTCCCCCCCCCCCCCCCCCCCCCCCCCCCCCCCCCCCCCCCCCCCCCCCCCCCCCCCCCCCCCCCCCCCCCCCCCCCCCCCCCCCCCCCCGGCCCCCCCCCCCCCCCCCCCCGCCCCCCCCCCCCCCCCCCCCCCCCCCCCCCCCCCCCCCCCCCCCCCCACCCCCCCCCCCCCACCCCCCCCCCCACCCCCCCCCCCCCCCGCTCCCGGCCGTCCCCCCCCCCCCCCCCACCCCCCGCCGCCCCCCCCCCCCCCCCCGCCCCCCCCGCCCCCCCCCCCTCCCCCCCCCCCCCCCTCTCTCCCCCCCCCCCCCCCCCCCCCCCTTCCCCCCTGCCCCTCTCCTCCCCCCCTTGCCCCTCCCCCCCCCCCCCCCCCCCCCCCCCCCCCCCCCCCCGCCACCCCCCCCCCCCCCCCCCCCCCCCATCCCCCCCCCCCCCCCCCCCTCCCCCCCCCCCCCCCCCCCCCCCCCCCCCCCCCCCCCCGCCCCCCGCACATCCCTCCCCTCCCCCCCCCCCCCCCCCCCCCCCCCCCCCCCCCCCCCCCCCCCCCCCCCCCCCCCCCCCCCCCCCCCCCCCCCCCCCCCCCCCCCTCCCCCACCCCCCCCCCTCCCCCCCCCCCCCCCTCCACCCTCCTCCCCCCCCACCCCCCCCCCCCCCTCCCTCCCCCCCCCCCCCCCCTCTCCCCCCCCCCCCCCCCCAGCCCCCCCCCTCCCCCCCCCCCCCCCTCCCTCCCCCCCCCCACCCCACCCCCCCCCCCACCCCCCCCCCCCCCCCCCCCACCCCCCCCCCCCCCCCCCCCCCCGCCCCCCCCCCCCCCCCCCCCCCCCCCCCCCCCCCCCCCCCCCCCCCCCCCCCCCCCCCCCCCCCCCCCCCCCCCCCTCCCCCCCACCCCCCCCCCCCCCCCCCCACCCCCCCCCCCCCCCCCCCCCCCCCCCCCCCCCCCCCCCCCCCCCCCCCCCCCCCCCCCCCCCCCCCCCACCCCCCCCCCCCTCCCCCCTACCCTCCCCCCCCCCCCCCGCCCCCCCCCCCCCCCCCCCCCCCCCCCCCCCCATCCCCCCCCCCCCCCCCCACCCTCCCTCACCCCCCCCCACCCCCACCCGCCCACCCCCCCCCCCCCCAACCCCCTCCCTCGCCCCCCCCCCCCCCCCGCCCCCCCCCCCCTCCCCCCCCCCCCCCCCACCCCCCCCCCCCTCCCCCCCCCCCCCCCTCCCCCCCACCCTCCTCGCCCCCCCCCCCCCCCCCCCCCCCCCCCCCCCCCCCCACCCCACCCCTCCCCCCCCCACCCCCCCCCCCCCCCCCCCCCCCCGCCCCCCACGCCACCCCCCCCCCCCCCCCCCCCCACCCCCCCCCCCGCCCCCCCCCACCCCCCCCACCCCCTCCCCCCCCCCCCCCCCCCTCCCCCACCCCCCCCCCCCCCCTCCCCCACCCCTCCCCCCCCCCCCCCCCCCCCCCCGCCCCCCGCGCCACCCCCCCCCCCCCCCGCCTCCCACCCTCCCGCCGCGCCCCCACCCCCCCCCCCCCCCCCCCCCCCCCCCCCCCCCCCCGTCCCCCCCCCCCCGCCCCCCTCTCCCCCCCCCCCCCCGCTCACCCCCCCCCCCCCCCCCCCTCCCCCCCCCCCCCCCCCCCGCCCCCGCCCCCCCCGCCCCCGCCGCCCCCCCCCCCCCGCCCCCCCCCCCCCCACCCGCCACCCCGCCCTCCCCCCTCCCCACCCCCCCCCCCCCCCCCCCCCCCCCCCCCCCCCCCCCCCCCCCCCCCCCCTCCCCCCACCCCCCCCCACCCCCCCCCACCCCCTCCCACCCCACCACCCCCCCCCCCACCGCCTCCACCCCCCCCCCCCCCCCCCCCCCCCACCCCCCCCCCCCCCCCCCCCCCCCCCCCCTCCCCCACCCCCCCCACCCACTCCCCCCCCCCCCCCCCCCCCCCCCCCCCCCCCCCTCTGCCACCCCCCACCCACCCCACCCCCCTCCCCCCCCTCACCCCCCCCCCCCCCCTCACCCTCCCCCCCCCCCCCCCCCCCCCCCCCCCCCCCCCCCCCATCCCCCCCTCCCCCCCCCCCCCCCCCCCCCCCCCCCCCCCCCCCCCATCCCCCCCCCCCCCCCCCCC
>JAMPIV010005110.1:0-135000 GCA_024509875.1 Oreohelix idahoensis | reverse complement strand
GGGATAGAGATGTTAAGTATCTTAGTGATATTATGGTCTTCTGTCTTCAAGAAACCGTGACCTACTCGATGGCCTAAGAAAGCAATTTCGCTAAAGCCAATACAAGCTTTAGATGGTTTTGCTGTCAGGTTATACTCACGCAGAGTTGATAATAATTCAACTAACCCTGAATAGTGATCTTCCCAAGTATCGCTGAAAAGACAGATGTCGTCTAGATAAGCAATGACATCTGACCGATACGATAGGATTCGACGCATCATGCGTACAAATGTAGCTGGTGCGTTCATAAGGCCGAAAGGCATAAAATTCCATTGGAAAAGGCCTCTGGGAGTAGAGAAAGCGGTAAGAGGTTTGGCGCGTTCGGATAATGGAACTTGCCAATATCCTTTAGACAAATCAAGTTTAGTGAAAAAATGCGATTTAGAAAGACGAGTAAGTAGCTCTTCTAGTAAAGGCATAGGTTCAGCATCGAACTTCGTAACTTGATTCAATTTGCGATAGTCAACGCAAAGACGTATGTTATTGTCTTTTTTTTCGAACAATAACCATCGGCGAAGAATATGCAGAAGTGGATGGTTCGATTATTTGTAAATCTATCATTTCATCCAACTCCTTTTCAACCTGTGTTTGGAAATGTATAGGGATAGGATAAGGTCTAACCCTAATTGGAGTATGTTCAGTTAGAACAATGTCATGCTCAATGACATGAGTTTGTCCAGGGATGTCAGTGAGGACATCCTGAAATGTTTGTAACATAGACGAAACTTGTCGCCGTTCTCCTAGAGACAAATCATGAGAAACAGTAACGTCTTTCCATGATTCACTAGAATGAAGTGGGATCATTGGAAGCGGAAGATTAACATCCGAAAAACTTGTTTCCTCATCCTGTATTACAGACAGTGATGAGTAATGACCATGTTTGACATGAGAATCGTCCGTTGCCTGGAAAATAGGCTGTAGATAGTCAGGACGTTCATGGAACTCCGTAAGCATATTGATGTGGAAGGTTTTATGCTTCCCGTTAATATCGACGATGTAGTCAACATCTGAAATTTTCGATATTATATCGTACGGACCTTTCCAACTAATAAGGAGTCTATTTTCACGACAAAGGTAGCAAAACAAATGCTTTGTCACCAGGACAAAGTTGTCGTAAAGTTCTCTTCTTATTAGCAAATTGTCTTGCCTTCTGCTTAGCAAATTCAGAAGAGGACGTTGCCAATTTGCATGCTTCGATAATCTTTTGTCTCAGCGCGATGACATACTCGTAAGAAGATTTTGTGTCATCGTCAATATTGTCAGCTGTTATAAGATCATGCAGCAAAGACATTGGGCCGCGCGGTCGCGCGCCAAAGACAAGTTCAAAGGGAGAAAACCCTGTATGTTCATTGGGGACCTCTCTGTACGCGAAGAGGGCCGCGGGTAAAACCCTATCCCAATCTTGAGGATGATCCTCAGTTATCTTCCCTAATAAGTTCTTAAGTGTTCTATTTAGTCGCTCAACCATCCCATTGGACATAGGATGATAGATGCTACTCAAAGATCTCTCTCTATCTGTAGAGTAGACATTACTTGAGACATGGTATCCGATATCAGTTGGGTGCCATGATCTGATAATATTTCTCCGGGGAATCCCAGCCGAGAAAATATAAGCCAAAGAGCATCTGCAATGTCAGCGGTAGTAATGCTCTTTAGAGGGATAGCCTCTGGCCAACGTGTGCACATGTCTACACACGTTAAGATAAACTGATGTCCTCTAGCAGATTTGATCTTGAATGGACCAATGATGTCTATCGCCATTTTCTGGAATGGACGAATAGGAATATCTGCAGCCTGAATAGGCGCAGCATGACGAGGACCTTTGGATTTGACTTCTTGACATACTTTACAGGATCGACAATAGATCCGTATGTCCTTGTTCACAAAAGGCCAAAAGAAAGCCGCAAGAACTCTTGACTTTGTACGGGAAAAACCCATGTGACCAGCACACTGAGAGTCGTGTGCATGTTGTAAGATCTTAACTCTCAAATTCTTGGGTACAAGAATCTGAGAATGACTTGACTTAGTGGAGTCTTGCACCATACGTACAAGTACGCCATTCTTCATTGTAATCCAAGATTTACAATTTGAATCTTTATTCGGATCACCTTTCGTTACAAGAGTGAAGAATTTCTTAAGAGTCGGATCTTCTTCTTGTTGTTTTATAAACGAGTCACGAGAAATTACCAAGGGATCATCTTGGTTATGCACTTCATTATCTTCAACAGATGAAGTTTCAGGCATATTGAGAGCATGAGCTCTAGTGACTACTGCATTAGCAGATTGCATATTTTGATTTTCCCAAACGGAAATGTGCTCCGGAGTGCATTCTTTGACTCCGTGAATGCGACCGATGATAAGATCAGCGATCGGATTCGGCAAAAGACATGCGTGTACATCTCCTGTGAAGAAAGGAGTAGCAATCCTAATGATAGCGGTAGAGTATTTCTCTATGGTGCCGCCAAATGTTACGCATTTGACTACTTTGCCTGTAGAATGAGAAGGATCTATGAGTGACTGCCTAACCCCAATAGTTGTGCATCCAGAATCAAAAAGTACTGAGACTGGAGTGTCATTTACTAAACCTTTGTGTAAGACAAGAGAACCTCTCCCATCATGCGCGATTGACGCAGGAAGAGCGGGAAGAGGATGGCCACAGCTTAAAGTAGACACTGTGGTTGGCTCAAATAATGTTTTGCATTGGGGGCACTGAGATGCTCTCCCAAAATCAAAAGCGGCACATGCCATATTATTAGAGTCATCATTATCTTTATTTTGTTTATAGGCTTCGTGGGACTCTTGCTGTGCAGAGTTCGCCTGGTAATGAGCTTTATGTTTTTTGATTGTGCTCTACCTCTGTTATTATTGCCTCTGTACTTATCATTGTTTCCACTATTATAACCCCTACTCGGGTTTGAATCATAGCTCCTTTGGTTACTATCATCATATTCATTATAATGAGTATCTCGGTAATTATGATCCTGTTGTCTCCATGAAGGAAAAACTTGGATAGTTTCTAGAATGACTTCCTTTGCGAAAGTTCCTGTAATTATGACCACCCCTGAATCGAGGGCTGTCAGCTCTTCTCCAGGTATTCGAAGAAGAACCCTGAAATGATTGGTTACCTTGGTTCTGATAACTGTAATAGTTACCTTTTTTATTAAACTTATTTTGAGGTCCTTGGAATTTGTGAGAGTGATTAGGGTTGTATGGTGTTGCAGAAGCAACTGGCATACCTTCTTTAACCTTACTGTTGCTAATAGCTACGTCCGGATGTGCAGTGATGTATTGGGTACAATACTGTTCCATTTCTTTTAGAGACTTAGGTTTACGCTCATGTAAGAATTCGAGGAAAGGTTTATTTATACTTGACATAATCTTGTCTCTGAGTATCAAGTCCATAAGTGCTTCATAAGTCTTTTCTGTTTTGGATAGCTCAATCCAACGATCAAATGTAAGACGTGTCCTTGCAATGAATTCTGAGAATTCTACACCTGCCTCAGGCACCATTGTCTTAAACAACTTCCGATAACCCTCTTCAGACAACTGATACTTCTTTAATAAGGCTGCCCTAATAACATCATAGTTATCTTTGTCAGCCTCTTCAACCAAACTTAAACTAGTCAGAGAATCACCTTTCAGATTTTCTGATAACTGGTTAGCATATTGTGATTTGTCCACATTATGGGCTCGACAAGAGCGTTCAAATCTATTTAGCCAGAATGTTATGTCATCACTGGAAGGGTTGAACGCTGGTACCTTGACCTTGTAAGTAAAGGGTTTACCATTACCACCAGATGCTTGATTACCATCACTTATGTTTGTTAACTTTAACTTTTCTAACTCAAATGCTAAAAGTTCTTTTTTGTGTGCATGTTCTCTTATTGCTTTTTTTTCTTGGGCCTCAGCTTGTAATTTTCTCTTTTCTGGAGCAGGCTGTAATTTTTTCTCTTCAGCAGGAGCATCATCTTGTCTTTGCTCTTTTTCGATTTCCATCTGGAATCTTTTTTCATCAGTTTGTATCTGCAATTTCTTTTGTTCATCCTCTCTTTGTAATTTTTTTTTCCTCAGCTGCTAATTTCTTTTCTTCAATCAATGCTTTTCTTTCTTCAGCAGCAGCAGCACGTTTTCTCTCTTCTGCAGCTAATGCTTTGTCATATTGAGCAACTGCCCATTCTTCTAATTGCTGACCAGTCTTATCAAGAGCCTTGCCTTGTGTGATAAAATAATCTAATGTAGACATCTTGTCTAATAAGATCAGTAATTTGCAAAAGTAAATAAATTCACTTTCTTAGTCTTAATCAAAGACCTTGTATGATAACTTTTTAACCTGTGGAAAATAGTACTTAACTATCCCAATCACTGTGGGAAACAAGCCTTACAAAGGTCTTGTATAAATCCTTATATAATAACAGCTATAAGTTGCTGGTTCACTCTATAATATAAGTGCAGTGCACCAGAAATAGTGTTTTATATCATCAACTGTGTACCTTTAGTAATAGCAATTAACTATCAGTTGATTCTTGTACATCAATTTATATGATCAACTATATTTTAAATAGTGTATGTCGATCAGGCACAAAACAAAACAGTTATACAGAAGAACATGAAAACATTTGCGGAAATGAAATAAATCAAATGGGAAAAACAATAAAAGATAAACCGCAAGAGGATAACAAATACAAATAACGCACAGTATATAAATATAAATTGAGAATAGAACTGAAAGATAGAATAGGGTAGACCAACAAATTACAAACAAATCAAAACAAACTAAAGAACAGAGGAATATTACAAAAACAACAATGAGTACAGTCTTCACAGCTAACACTAATAGCAACAGCTGTCGCAGCAAATTTTCAATCAAGAAAATTGCACCTATAGAAACGCACACATCAGACCCTCTATTACGTGGGATACTCTGTTGTGTGTGACACCGCCCAACCAAAACAACAACCCGCTGGATACAAACAAATATCACATATAAATATTTAAACATAAATACATAAATGCATAAATAGTATGGCAATATGATGTAAATAGAGTGTTGCAGAAAGAATGTGTTGGAAAGAAGGCTCAGTTACACTGCCTAATAGTACAGTACTGTGGTACTTTATTAAACAAATACTTCTGGTCTAATTATTTTAAATTCAACACAGAAATAGAAGCTCCATCGTTGATGTGAATGATAACAATCGATGTAGGACTTCTCAGTTCAATAACACTTCCTTTCGCAAACACTGTCAAATATTCTCCAGTCCTGATGTGTAATGTTCTATGTTTCAACCAAGCTTGCTGTGTAACACTGTCAGTTGTATGGCAAATGTCCAACGAACCAAATGTCAACAAACGCTGACCTAGTTACTGCATACTCTCGACAGGACAGGTCACGCTGACATCACTGTAGAGTTGTACTGTTGATGTATTTGTGTGTCGTAACCGACCCCAAGGAACGTCTGGTCTCAGTAGTTTACTTCTCAATATGGTCACTGTGCAGGTTGACCCAGGAAGCTGGCACACCAGTTGTTAAACTCATACTGGCCAGTAGTTGTTAACTCACGTTTTTTATTTGTTAAATGCCGTGAATGTCCACCAGTTGATAAATGTAGATGTTGGGACTGGTGTAGTAAAGTGTAACGATTGTCAACTCATTAAACCCAGCACAGTTTTGGTCATACAGGTCATCTTGTCCTGGAACGTGATGAGGCTCCGACAAGAATGTGAGTGTAGACAATGAGTGTGTATATGAATGTCAGAACGCGAATGGTAGAATGATTCGATAGAGTTGACAGGTTGGTAGTACATCACTCATACTCACACTGTTCGAATTCAAGAAGTACTGGAACTACGGTGGTCTTTTTATAACATTTAATGGGACGCACACTTGGACAGTACGTGTATGGTTACAGGAACAAATGTCGACATAGACAGCATAATGCTGATCACAGGAATATCATCTTAAGTTAGCATTCATGCTTGGCAAATATCATAATGGAGCATTCGTAAATAAGCATTCAGAGTTCCATCATGTAAATCATCTGGCTTTACTGACTGGGCACGTCAGACCATAACCAATATATAGGAAGGCTCCTAGACCTAACCTCGTCTAGCGAATATCCCTTCACGTAAAGTTCAATATATATATTTTCCATAAAGATATAGAAATCCCAGACATGGGTTCTCACATGTAGCAGTGATCTCTTGGTTCATCGAGCGATAGTACAGGCATCCCTTTTTCTCACTCGATAAATACAAAGTATATGGATTTCAACATGGCTGTGCTTCTCTCGTGAGCTTCACTCACTATTGGATACAGACCAAAATTGGTCATTCGTTAAATGTCCTCATTTCTTCATAGCTTCTATCATAGAGGTAATTGAATAATATCATATAATCTAGTGCTGATACATAGGAATGTCATCTTCCTTTGAATAAATATTCTTTTCAAAAGTACCACTGTGCATCTGCTTATCGACAACGATGGCGAAGCCCAAGTTCATAATAAATTGTGGTTTTACCTTTCTATGCGAAATATAACTTTGCCATTCCTTGGCAAAAGAGAATAAACACTGGGGTAAAGTACATACAACATGTCTAAATGACTATCACTTTTCCCCATCTACTTATAGATCACTTTTTCGGCAAAAAGCCGGCTACAACAAAATTCGACATCCCGACAGGATGACAGCCATGAATCACACCCCCTGCTAGCGATACTTCCGCTGCATAGCCTTTGACCTTTTCTAGCGACAACCAACATAGTTCGACTTAGAAAGGTAAAGATATACATCTATAAGACAGACTCGTCCTACTCATACAAACACTACGTACAAATTCAGGCCATAGATATACTGAAGCAAGAACAATCTATTCCTACCCAGGCAAAGAATAAATCGCAGTAGGCCTAGCTTCGTCCGCGGAGTCCGATCGAAGATGACGGAACTCCTTTCAAGGGAAGTAACTCAAAAATGACTTCTCCTTAAGCACTTAAAAAAGGAAATACTTTGTTTACAAAATATTTGCGAACATAATAAGTATATAAATGTATTATATTGCAAGATAGTAAAGATTGCACTTTACAGTCACCCTTTTTGAAAATTGGTGTTATGATGGCAATCTCCCAATCCTTTGGTATGGTCTTGTTGCACCATGCTGCCTGTAGGACCTTTAGGAGTAATAGGTCGCCTGATGCTCCCATGTACTTAATTATTTCTGGTGTTATACCATCATGCCCTGCTGCTTTGCCCATCTTGATTTTTTCTAGTGCTGCCCTCAGTTCTTCCATCTTTATGTCATCTTCACCATCATTGGTTTTCTCTTCTGTGCTAGTGGTTATCATTTCTGATGCTTCACCATGCTCACCATCCAGGAGTTCTGAGAAATATTCTTTCCATTACTTCCTTCGGGGCAGTAAGCAATTTGCCTTGCTTGTCCTTTATAAATTTGAGAGGGCATTGTTTTTCCTTCCTCATGTTCTTTAGGGTCTTATAGAACAATTTCTGGTTATATATATATATATATATATATATATATATATATATATATATATATATATATATATATATATATATATATATATATATATATATATATATATATATATATATATATATATATATATATATATGGTGGGTCGATATTACTTATCTATATATTTATGTAGCAGATGTGAAGTCAGCTATGCAAGCTCCTGAGGAAGTTTACCTTTTAACTATATGTCAGGAAACCTGTCTTGCTTCCACCAATGACTACCACCCGCTATGTATGTTATCCCCAATTTATATGTTATAATGTATGGATGTTGTGTAGCTACGTGTCTAGGGTATATGCAATGTATGTGCAGAAAATAACAACAACCACACTTTAAGGTTAATAAACAATTAAGTAAACAACTCCCTATTGAATTTTGGTCTGAACAATTTTTTACAAATGTATTAAGTATAATTGAGTTGATTCATAAAAGATTAAACGTCAAGATATATTTACACACAAATTAGTTTAACTATTAGAGTCTATTATTTCCTGAACTAGGAAGTGTTCTTCGTGTAATACTTTTTTGTCCAAAATTAAGCACATATTTGGGAAATCAATATTGTCATCATTTTATTTAATCTGGTTGATATAGTAACTGGTGGAGAATATTTCAGTGAGTTCACAAGGCCCCAAAACACAGGGCTTATCTTAAGATATTTGTAGAAAATTCTGCGATGTCCTGGTTATACGTCTTCCTCCTCACAGCACTGCTCAGCTTTCAGGATTCAAGATAAGGTAGGGCCCTCAAATCATATGGCCTCGAACAGGTACCAGGGTTGAACAACAACGTGACTGGCTCACTTCAGTTTCACACCCAGAAACTCTGGAAGTAGAGGATTAATTTCCCCTCAAAATAATATTCTGACCTATCTCCATTTGTAACAGGTTTGCAGATATCAACCAATCAAAAATCAGAACATAATACATAAATAATTATTTTCCCCCTCGGGTAGTGTGCTCTATTATCATTAAATATCTCAAACATATGTTTTGTTTTTTTCTTCCTAGTCCTAATACAATATTATAATTTCATAAATACATTCAGGTAATAACATGGATTACATAAAGATGGCCAGTGATTTTCTGGCTATACTTAAACATTATTCATTAAAGTCTTTTCCCTTATTAATCTCTCTTTATCCCAACTTTTAAGTAAAACTGCAAGGATTTTATTAAGTTCTTTCCCCACAATGATAATATCTTTCTTAGCAACTCGGTGAAACAACACAAAGTTTGATGTTAACTTTACTCTTTATATAAATTTATATGTTCTTTTATCTCCCAAAGTACAAGCAAAGCTGTAGGGCTTTTACATGAAGCTATAAGATTATCTAACCCCATTTAATGAGTGTACGTAACATGTTGAAATGGCACTTGTACGACTGGGACTCTCCCCTTCAAATATTCATTCATAATCAATATGGCAAACACATTTTCAAATACAATAATAATTATATAAATGTTGGTCTTACCGAAATATCGAATTTTTTCACTATGTAAGTTAATTACAGGCCATAAATGGTCACACAAGATCTCCTGCTGAATAACAGAACAGCGAAGGCATCTGATCACACTTGTCTGTAAACGTTATTAACTTTACATGTGAAAGTTTAAATTGAAAGTGGCAAGGAACGCTCGTCTTTCTGAGTATTTATTTCACTTTCTTAGTTATGCTCAGCAACCAATCAGGGGACTTCCGTTCCTACGCGTCTATTTTCAAAAAAGTTAACCTACAATTTTCAAATCAGGAGACACCCCTTTCTATTGCCTCAATATGGCTAGCTTCAGTAAAGAAATCCCAGGCACGTCTATATATGTCTTCATTCTACCATATCGCTAGTATTATCTAAGTCATGTTAATCCAGAATGAAAATATTTACTTAGTCTACCGTTCGTCATCTAATGTATAAGGTTTCACACTTCTGGCTATTATTTTTACCATTTTCGTCTTTCCTTTATATTTATTCAAATAACATATCTTTCTTTTTACATTAAGATAATATATTTAGACTAAAGAATATTATATATTTAACAACTAATTAGTAGCATTTTAATCTTCATTTTTAGTCTTTATTTTTCCTTTCGTTCGTTTTGGCCATTTAGTTTCAGTTTTAACATTCAAACGAGCTCTATGCATTTCCCCCGTTCTCTCCCTTGTCTTTTCCAAGAAATACACCATTTCTAAGTATACTACCATTCACGCGTGCGTTGGTTAAAGGCTTGCAAGTCTGTGACGTCACATTGGCATTTTCAACTATCGGCGTTTTACGCGTTAACCCTTTTGGAACCGAGAAATAAAACTAGTCTTACAACTGGGGGGAATTTTGCGAGACCATATGTGGGCGTGTTGTACATACAGATTGTATTTTACGACAATATATATATATATATATATATATATATATATATATATATATATATATATATATATATATATATATATATATATATATATATGTATATATGTATATATGTATATATATATATAATCTTATAAATATAGAAGAGGTGTTAAGAACAGACAGACCTAGGGAACTGCATAATATAGTCAAACAATATTTAACACGAACAAATGTTAATATATAGTGGCTGGGAATATGAAGGTCTGATGCTGTTCTTACAATGCATATGACTTTTAACAGATGGAAGTCAATTAAAAATATCTGTTAAAGTCAGTTATATAACTGGAACCACCAGGACATCACACCCCTCCATTTTAATATTATTCTTTTTCAGAGTTTCTTCTTGATTTTGTTTGTTTTTTGTTTATTTATTTAACGTATTAGCATAATTGTGATTGTCCCTATTTACAATGATTTGACAAATGTGATGCCACTTTCTCATGTCGGCAGTTGTTCATATTATTTGGAATTGAAAACAATATATACCCTAATTATAACCCATCAGAGGTTGAACGTGATATTTTTCTTCATTAATTTAAAAAAAAAAAAAAATCGTACTCGATGCTTATTCTCGCTACTAGCCCTGGTATTGTCTAGCCGAAAATGGCGTTTACGTCGTTCAGCCTCATTTTCGATTCTGACATAGTTCGCGTAACTCTCTATACATCAAGGAACACTAGTTAATACTATATATCCGTGTCAGGGAAAACATCAAATAGACCTACCTGGACGAGGGGCATATCCAGAGAGTATCCGAAAATCGCGGAGACGGCCGGATATAGTGCTTCATTCTGCAGCAACGCTTCAGGTCATACTGATTGAACTGACCGTGCCATTTGAATCCAGATTAGATGAGCAACATTCGTTCAAAGCGGCCAAGTATAGTGATCTGGCCGCGGATCTGAGACACGATGGGTTCACTGCAAGGGTCATGGCTGTTGAAGTGGGCGCAAGAGGGCTTGTGGCTGCATCAGTGTATGATCTATTGAAACTGTTGGGGCTGAGGGGACAGTCGAGAACAAGGGCCCTGAAGAGGCTTAGTGAAACTGCCGATGATAGGAAACTCTTTACAGAGCGATACAACAGGAGGCAATCTGATCATCAGAAGAAGTCCCCCCCATCAGACAAGTGTTTCGGCCCAGTATACTCCTTTACACTCTAAGGGGGGCGGGCCCACTTGGGTCATGACTCCCAAGCGTCTCAGCCTCCTGTTGTCTTGTATCGAAAATGAACCCATTTCACTTATGGTAGCAACTTTAATCCACAACTCCGCCAGCCGTGGAGGCAATTGTGAAAGTAACAAAGAGAAGACAAATTATTCCGTTCGTTCCGTCGCACACACTGAGACACCATCGCGAAGCCGCCGAGCCTAGCCACTGAAATTCTGACACTGACACCTCCTATAATATACATCGCCTGTTGCCCCTCAGTCACAGCCCGCTCACTAGTACACCACAAAACTCAGCGTTTTGTGGACTTAGAAAAATTCCTGGTGTTTTCTGTACCGCAGCGTTTATTGTCACGATTTCCATTGCCCATTGCGGTTGTTCCACAGCCAGCCTGATGCCTTTTCGGCAGTTTCACTAAGCCTCTTCAGTGCCCTTGTTCTCGCCTGTCCCTTCAACCCCAACAGTTTCAATAGATCATACACTGATGCAGCCACAAGCCCTCTTGCGCCCACTTCAACAGCCATGACCCTTGCAGTGAACCCATCGTGTCTCAGATCCGCGGCCAGATCACTATACTTGGCCGCTTTGAACGAATGTTGCTCATCTAATCTGGATTCAAATGGCACGGTCAGTTCAATCAGTATGACCTGAAGCGTTGCTGCAGAATGAAGCACTATATCCGGCCGTCTCCGCGATTTTCGGATACTCTCTGGATATGCCCCTCGTCCAGGTAGGTCTACCGCCATCTCCCAATCATTTGCACAATCAAGAAGAGATGGTAAACTGCTACCTGGTTTACTCGGTTTGGGGTGTGCTGACTTTCCTGCCCTCAGAAAGTATGTGTATGGCTGTGGAACAACCGCAATGGGGAATGGAGATCGTAACAATAAACGCTGCGGTACAGAAAACACCAGGAATTTTTCTAAGTCCACAATACGCTGAGGTTTGTGGTGGACTAGTGAACGGGCTGCGACTCAGGGGCGACAAGCGGTGTATACTATAAGGGGTGTCAGTATCAAAAGTCCAGTGGGGAACGCGCAGTGGCGACTCGTTGACTTCGCGCTGGTGTCTCAGTGTGTGCGACGGAACGAACGGAATAATTTGTCTTCTCTTTGTTACTTTCACAATTGCCTCCACGGCTGGCGGAGTTGTGGAATTTAAAGTTGCTACCATAAGTGAAATGGGTTCATTTTTGATGCAAGACAACAGGAAGCTGAGACGCTTGGGAGTCATGACCCAAGTGGGCCCGCCCCCCTTAGAGTGTAAAGGAGTATATAGGGCCGAAACACTTGTCGGACGGGGGGACTCCTTCTGATGATCAGATTGCTTCCTGTTGTATCGCTCTGTAAAGAGTTTCCTATCATCTTATCTAGCAGAGAACACATCTTGACATTAAGTTCTCAACTTCACATTGGATTTGCGGACTATGAAAAGGACTTAGTGTAGAGACAATAACTTTGGAAACCACAGAGACACTATGGAGTCTCTCATAATTTCATAAACTTAATTCTTTCACTCCGCAGTTATTTTCCAGCCTGTGCCATAATTTTAATTCATAATAGACTAAAAACAACGCTCAGAGAGTTGGTTTGGCACGGGTGTCAAATCTGACCAACACTCTGGCCGTTGTTCCGGAGTCAAAGAGTTAAAAATGATCCAGATTAGATCGGTTAGATCCAGATTTTGCCCAGACAAACGCTTTATATGCGAGCACCCACAGACAAAAGGCATCCCCTGCATAGAAACATAGCTGGCATAAAAGGAGCAAGAATAAAGAGAGGGTTGTCATGGATGGCGCAGACAGAGGCAACTATTAGACAGGTGACCACAGTTGAAAATATATTCAAGGGAGAAGAGTGGAGTAAGTCAGGTGAGATCTAGACGAGCTACCAGCAAGTCATCATTAGCAATGGCAGGGAGTGTAGAGCTAGAGCTGAAAAAGAAAGCTGAGCTGGAAATTAATCAATTGATAAATGATTATGCTGAGGATGATATGCTATTGTCACACAACACACGAGCTGTTGGAATCTACTTTAGTAACATTGAGCCCCCTAACGATCTATCGTGTGTGTATAATTTTAAGCGAGAAGGGGTGAAAGGGGGATGATGAACCTTACAAAGAAAAGAAGGCGTTCATATCGCATGCATTTCAAGAATATATTTTCGTAGCCAGCTCGAGACTTTTCACTGGGAGTGTGGAAAAAGTACCTTTGATCCCGGGGATTCGGCGATTTTAAATGCCGGAGGGGAGGTCTAGACCGAAATTTACCTACATTAAAAAGCGTTTTTTTTTCACTAGCAGGCGCCTAAAGATCTACTAAAGCATCCCCTGGGACCTACCGGTACAGCGGGATCGACCGATTGCCGACCCCTGCTGTATACTGATGGGTCTGTAATCCGTGGAGATAAATCATGATGTGGCATCTCTGCTAGAGTAAATGGCAGAATCGTCGCAGAACATAGCGGAGCTTACATGAATGGAGATAGAGGCAGCCACTGAAGCCTTAAAGGTGGTTGTTTGAAACTTCATTAACAAAGGCAGTTATTGTGCCAGACTCTCAGTCCATGCTTCGAAAGGTCCGAAATGGATGGCTACGGCATGAATGGAGCACATTCATAGGATATACGGTACTGTCCTGGTCATGCAGGGGTACGCGGTAATGAGAGAGCCGACAGACTAGCCCCAAGAGCACCCATAGTGGGGGCACTGGATATGGTTAAGGGAGAGATACTGAGAACAATTAATGATCGCCTGTTAGAGAATGACACTGCAATAGATGATTCAACAAGGTTAAGATTGTTGGAATTTGGCATCAAACGTAAGGCTTAGCAGGGATGGACGTATGAGAGAATGCATCCGTCGTGTATACATTACAACCAGCGTGCAAAAGGAACAATTAGCATTCATACTCTTCAACATTTGCTGAGGAAGACGGAGCACCTATGGGTTTGCCTGGAGTGCAATGATGCTGATTATGTTCAACAACAGCAATAAAGAAAACATATGAAGACATAAAATGCTGATATCTTCATGAAGGACAGCTCACAAACCCCTTTCTGATATCTTCATGAAGGACAGCTCACTAACCCCTTTCTGATATCTTCATGAAGGACAACTCACTAACCCCTTTCTGATATCTTCATGAAGGACAGCTCACTAACCCCTTTCAGATAAGAAATGGAGCGCTGCAGGGAAGCCTCGTGTCACCATTTCTCTTCCAACTGCATAAGAGTGATTGTGGCGGTATTGCCTCCCCTACTTTGAGTAGTGGTCCAACAGTGGCCAAAACTCAAGAGTATCTAATATGGGCTTCAAAGGTATCTACCTTCGCACAAGATTACTCTTGGCAGAGATGTAGATAGAAGGGTGATGACACTTCTATTACAAAGGGAGTCTTCACAAGATATTCAGAATAACTAAGCGAGAACAATACTGCTTTGGCTGAGTATGTTAACTCTGTAATTCTGCAGACGCTTTTGTGAAGGATTTAAGCACTTCTTAAGTTCAGCTTGTTTAAGCCCCCACCGCTGATTTACTCAGTGGAATTCTATTATAGCTCTGTTTAGAGTGTGTGTAGTAATTTGACTGAGACAAACATGCAGTAACTTTAAAATGATTAAATCGAAGTTAAATTTGTAACATTACAAATAACAAAATTTAATAATCACTTTAGGTTTTAACAGTTGGAAAATAATTTGAATAGTTATGGATCAAGAAAAGTTATCATCACAGTCTTTAGGGAATGTGAGATGTTACAAGAAGTTCAAGTAGCAGCATATATTTGAACTTAGCTGCCAATGACGGTTCTGCTCCTTCTTATAGGTTGGTTCTTTTCACTCTGCTCACGCTCGTCTCTGATCAAGGTCGTCGGGGGTAGCTCGTTTCCTAGAAACGTCAAGGAGAGTCTACCACGTGGGTCCTTCGTCTTAAAGCTTAGGCCACGGTTCCCTTCTTGTTCCAGAGTTAGTGCTGGTACCACCAATAACTATGGTAAAAGAATAGAACGAAAAGCTCGAGTATGGCGTTTTCCACTCCATAGTTATGGGTTCCTATCTGCCCATACCACCATCCCAATTACTCAGACTTTACCCTCGATGAGAATTAAATTTAATCCCTCAGGATAAAACTTTCTTTACATTTAAATAGAATAGCTTTCATAGTTACTTTATATGACATTTAAATGAAAAGGCGAATAATACAGACAGAGTCTGTTTAGATATACATCTACACTGATTGAAAAGTTTGAACTTCCATTACTTTAAAATGAATATTTTCACATAGACATTTACAATGGTTTACGCTTGGAAACATACATTAATTTTAAAGTGACTATGTTTATAGGGACATTTACACTGCTTTGAAAATGTAAGTATTATACTTAGAATGTACACCATTTCTTTCATCTTTCCCTCCCTGCTCCATAGGGAACCTGGAACTACTTTATGCTTTTAGTTCTCTTTACGAAACTATCAATAAAGCAATCACCAGCCCGTGCAGTGGTGGTTCATGAATCATCATTCTAGATACTGAGGTTGCCAGCCCCAAATGACTTTGACATCCAATAGCGAGTTTCACACATTAAACTTCACATGGTAATATATACATATATATATGTTAGTTCACATGTTAGTAATAAAATATGAAATGTAAATCACAACTTACACCAATCCTGACACACAAACATTTTGCTCAGATGAATAAAAGAGACTTGAATCAGCCTCTTACACGCATCTGGGGTGTCGTTAATTTTAACTTCAATTCCCTTTGACTCCGTGTGTTTCTTCAGTTTCCTAGTGCCGGTGTTCCTTATTAAAATGTAGAGATTTCCTGTGCTTTGTAAGTCTTACTTGGTTCTCCAATAAAAAGTCCGGTTAAACAAAGGAATTATGAATCTAACCTTCACTCTCGCGAGGTCTGATGTTGTCTTGGCGAGAGTGAAATTCAGTGAAATAAAACTGCGAAATGGTCAGACTTTATTCCTATCTTCCCACGCATTGTTGTTATGAATCTAATCAGAAAGATCCAATCATTTCAAATCATGCAGATAGTGTGATGATTTCAAAATAGTCCCACGTGAAATAAGGTGCATGCCTGCAAAGTAACGAATTACCATTGCATGCCATCTGATGCCTTACATACACTCTCACAGGCAGATCGGTAGACACACATGACAACATGGGTAAGCTGTAATACTTATTACTTTATTAAATGTAATGTTGGTGTATCAAGGATGACCCGGAAGCGCTTATGTCACCCTTGTCTGCCCACATGTGTCACATAGACAGTATTATCGTTATCTGTCGTATGAGTACGCAAAATCTCTGTGTCTGCCCACCTGGGTTACCAAACAAGTCGTCTTATCAGCACTTCAATCTAAACACGCTGGTGACTATCTTATCTCAGTTGCTCACCGCAAGCTAGGATGGCCGGGTAACAAACAGGTGACATCACAGAGAGGAATGTCAACAAATGTTTGCACCTACAAAATATTTGCCACACAAGCAAGAAAGAAAGAAAGGTGCGATAATTGACAGCAGATACAAAAAAATCATTACCACAAATGTACCGGTACTGCCGGAGTCAAACAAAGATCGTGAAGAGGTCGTCCATTTCGTCACAGTGATTGTGAGAAAACAAAACACCACCAGAAATGGAATTCAGTGGACAAAACAGCTCGATGAACTAGATCAGTGATAGTCATCCAAGGTGCGTAATGCTCCCAGGGTGCATGAATTTTGGGTGCATGAATTTTGTCAATGGGTGAATGGGATAAAAATTGTGCATATGCACTAAAAACATATATTTTTTTAGTAAGAAAGCTATATAAATATGAAATGATAAATCCACTGAAAATCACTGGCATGCATGTTTAATTTACTTTATATAAGATTAACTTTGTGATGCAAAAAAATAATTAACAAAAACTAGCACTACAATCTAGTCCGACGACAATCAATAATAATTTCTGCCATATACTTTTAAGATTTATTATTATACTTTAAAATGTATTAAGCTAGTTACTGATCTCTAGAATGTGTTACAACGTGTGGACAGTTATAACTTGTATTTTGAGGTATTTGCTCCATAAATTATCATAATGATGAGAAAAAAAATGTGTGCCGCTTAAGGCACTAAGGTGTCTTGAGGCTTGAGTTTCTTAAAGCCTGGAGTATAATGCAAAAAAAAAAAAAAAAAATGGATGAAGACCACTGGTCCAGATTTAGCCAATGACCTGGCCTTTCTCTCCCATAACAATGACCAGATGCAAGAAAAAATGACAATACTGGATGAAAGATCACAGCACCTGGGTGTGATGTTCTTTCAAAATGTTCACAGATTACATCTGTGGCTGATGCAGACGATGCTCTTGCAAATTTATAATTATGAAGATTTGATGATTTTAAGTCCTCCACAAAATGGTCATTTACTCGGAGTCACCAAGAAGACATTCACACCATCATAGTTGGCAGTGGCTGGAATTAGATTTGCCACATCCTCAGAAGAGACCCACAAAGCCATCACAAGGACTGATATGCTGTGGATCCCAGAAAGAAGGTGAAAAAAAACCTGGCGGAGAACAGTGGAGGCCGAGCTGCAAAGCAGAAACTAGAGTTGGGGTACCACACGAAAGGATGGCCGTCGGCTAAACAAAGTGGTGGCAGTTTGTTGCGGCCCTACAAGATGCCATCAGGTGTGATGGGCATTGACTGCTTTGACAGTCAGCAGCTAAAGGGTCCAATAAGAAGACAAGTGGTCATAATGCTCAAATGTCAAGTCAGTCTTAATGTATGGCTCTGAAACATGGAGAACAACAGAAACAAGAACCAGAAAGTTACAGACTTTCATAAATGGATGCTTGCGTAGAATAGAATGATTGACATGGTAAGTCAAGATCACCGTGGTGACGCTTTTGGCATGAGAAATCAGGAATTGACATTTGATATGATTTGTCACACGAAAATGCACCAAGAGTGTAAGCTACGTGTTGGTAAGTGGTGGCATGTTTTTGGTGGACAGTAGTGATGAGTAGTTTTGGCTGTGTTCATGAAAGGGAGCAAACGCGTTCAAGTGTAAAGTCATGGATGATTGACTCTCCTGATCATCTGATGTTACAACAATAATTAGTGCGTGGCGTGTCTGTGGATCTTTGTTACCAGTTTGGAAAATTAATTTATATAAAGCCATAAACTGTTGTATCAGTCAGTTTGAGACTGTGATTGAATAATTATTGGACATTCTCGGAGTCTGCAGGTATAATGGATGAATGAAATATCTGATTCATGCATCAAATTTATGTAAAAGAATTAGTCATATTAAATTCTGATCGGCAACAACAGGTGTTCAGAAAATAAATGACGTGATGTTGACTCAACATTCCTGTGAATTACTGAATTTTCCAGTGTTTTGTCAAGATCCTAGATATGAGCCTTCAGGCATCACACAGTTATTAACCACATCTTCTTTATTTGCCTATCCACATATGTACACCCTGATTCACCACACCGCTCCCAAGCAACCCTTGCCTTGCAACAACTCCTAGTGTGGAACTGATGGAAAGACCCAGACAAATACCAGTGGCTTTAAAGATGGTGAGCACAAGATGCTGGCACTGGATAGGTTACACGATGAGGAAACCAGTTGATAGCATTACATGGCAGTTCTTGTATTGGAATCCCCACAGCAAATGAATTAGCAGACCACAAAACACAGGGAGATGAGAACTGGAGGCAGAAATAAATAAGATACAGAAGACATAGGCAAAACTTCAGCAGATTGCACAGGAGGGAGGGTCTGACATAGTTTAAGACCTGTGCTCCACGCAGAGCTGAAGATGATAGTGATTCATTCTACTTTTTGTTGTTGCAAAACAGCTAAATTCCACTTCACGTTTAAATATAAGTTACAAGCGCTGAAAGTGTACATACATTTCTTTGAAACACCTAGTTTAGGTAAAGAGCGTGAAGCATCACATTAACTTCCTGTATAGTCTTTAACTAATACTGAATCTTTACAAGGCATTTAATCGCAACAGCTGAATAAGAAGAAAATGGATAAGCCGATCTATACGCGCATACTATTTTCATCCTTCAGTTATGTATTTATGTAAAGTTTCTTCTTCATCATCCACATCACCACCACATCATCACTACCTTTCACTACCTCATGAAGAACAGGTCCTAAACAAAAACATGCCAAGCTCTCATGTCCTGTGCCATCCATTCATGGTCTTTCTATGTGTTCTTTATCTCTTTCATGTTCTTTCTCCAGTTCTCTTTAGCTTCATTACCAGAGGACCTTCTTCTGTCCTGGATGGCTGAGCTGAATTATTTTCTTTAGTTGACTTGTCCATATTGTTGTTAGCAGTATCAACAGACACTATTCTTCTTTTTTTCTCTCTTGCCGCTCCTTATGGAACTTGGATGCACCACTGTCACTGACCCTATTTCAGGAAGCCTGCATGATGAGGTTGCCAGTCCCATACACAACCTCATATTAGTTGCCTTGTACGACATGCCTGAGGAAGCAGGAGGCCATCTCTTTCTTCGTCTCGCGGAACTACGATGCAACAGACAGTATTGTAAATATTTCAAAATATCTGTAATGGACAACAATAATCTCTTGCTGCAAAGTTAAAAAAGTTATTTGCAGATTGCTAAAATGTTCATAAAAGAGCAAAAACAGGAAGCCCTTAAAAATAACAATTGGGAAAATGAAAAGTCCATACAATAAAACTGCATAGATACAAAAGAAGTGTTTGTGAAATGAGACGATAAAATCTGAAGTGACAAGACAAGCTGTGAATATGTCACATGACAGATTGTGGATCATGTCCACAGGATGATGACTGAGATATCAGTGCTGCGATGAAACTGTTAAAGATAACAAGACAGGTCTACAACAAGCACTACAACGGAAACAGGGAAACTCTTCCGGTACAGATTGTGGATCATGTCCACAGGATGATGACTGAGATATCAGTGCTGCGATGAAACTGTTAAAGATAACAAGACAGGTCTACAACAAGCACTACAACGGAAACAGGGAAACTCTTCCGGTACAGATTGTGGATCATGTCCACAGGATGATGACTGAGATATCAGTGCTGCGATGAAACTGTTAAAGATAACAAGACAGATCTACAACAAGCACTACAACGGAAACAGGGAAACTCATCCGGTACAGATTGTGGATCATGTCTACAGGATGATGACTGAGATATCAGTGCTGCGATGAAACTGTTAAAGATAACAAGACAGGTCTACAACAAGCACTACAACGGAAACAGGGAAACTCATCCGGTACAGATTGTGGATCATGTCTACAGGATGATGACTGAGATATCAGTGCTGCGATGAAACTGTTAAAGAAACAAGACAGGTCTACAACAAGCACTACAACGGAAACAGGGAAACTCATCCGGTACAGATTGTGGATCATGTCTACAGGATGATGACTGAGATATCAGTGCTGCGATGAAACTGTTAAAGATAACAAGACAGGTCTACAACAAGCACTACAACGGAAACAGGGAAACTCATCCGGTACAGATTGTGGATCATGTCTACAGGATGATGACTGAGATATCAGTGCTGCGATGAAACTGTTAAAGATAACAAGACAGGTCTACAACAAGCACTACAACGGAAACAGGGAAACTCATCCGGTACAGATTGTGGATCATGTCTACAGGATGATGACTGAGATATCAGTGCTGCGATGAAACTGTTAAAGATAACAAGACAGGTCTACAACAAGCACTACAACGGAAACAGGGAAACTCATCCGGTACAGATTGTGGATCATGTCTACAGGATGATGACTGAGATATCAGTGCTGCGATGAAACTGTTAAAGATAACAAGACAGGTCTACAACAAGCACTACAACGGAAACAGGGAAACTCATCCGGTAGCCATCATCATTACTCTTCCGCTCCCTAAAAATTTCATGCCAGGTGTGTCTGTCTTGTGCCATCTGTTCAAAGTCTGTCCCTGTCTTCTATATTCCTTTTATGTCCATCTCCCAGTTCCCATCTCCCTATGTTTTTTAGTCTCCTCTACCTCTCTTACCCTGAGGATTTGAGAACAAGTCATGTAATGCTATCAACAGGTTTCCTCTTATCCACCTCCAGCATCTACTTCTCATTTCTTGCTCCACTGTTTTTTATTTTGTATGATTCTTGTCACCAGTTCCACATTTGTGATCTTGTCACCAGTTCCACATTTGTGATCTTGTCACCAGTTCCACATTTGTGATCTTGTCACCAGTTCCACATTTGTGATCTTGCCATACCACTTCCATCCTTCTATCCTGCGCAAGCACCCATTTATGAAAGTCTGTAGCTTTTTGTTTGTAGTTTTTGAACATTCCGGGGGCCAGGTCTTGAGATTTTACTAGAAGAAAAAAATGTGTCAGCAGCCCAGACTCCTTTTGGTTACCTTTGGGCTGCATCTTAAACTTTCTTAACAGAGGACCTTCTTCCATCTTGAAACTTTCTTAACAGAGGACCTTCTTCCATCTTGAAACTTTCTTAACAGAGGACCTTCTTCCATCTTGAAACCTTCTTAACAGAGGACCTTCTTCCATCTTGATACTTTCTTAACAGAGGACATTCTTCCATCTTGGGTGTCTGAGTTGTATTATTTGAGCTGCTGGCTTTGGATGATTAATTCACCTATGCTGAAGTTTAGCTTAAACGTTTTAAACACTTGGGGTTGCCGAGAAACATTGTGACAGGCCTTGGGAGTATATAACATACACACATGATAACTGACAAAAATATAAAAGAAAATGAGTTCAAACGAAAACAAAAAAATACATTATAATAGCATTTAAGCTTTAACCAGTTTCAATATATCTTATGTAAATATTTCAACACATTCCGGCCTGTAAGTTAAATACTTTGTTTATAAAATAAGGAAAGATAGAAAACTCTTTACACAGCATTCCAACAGGAGGTATTCTGACCACCAGAAGTTATCCCCCATCAAAATGTTTCTGTCCTGTTACATCCTTAACACATCATATTTTGTTTTGTAGTTTTGTTTCATATCCTTTTTTGTTTTTATTTTACATTCTATTTTGATTATAAAATCAGTCAATACACTTTACTCTTTAGCTCCCCAAGGAGCACATGCCTTCAACAAACACATGCCAAGTCTTCCTGTCACATGCCAAGTCCTCCTGTCACATGCCATCAGTTCATCCTCGCTCCATGACTTTCTCATCATTTTCATTTCTGTCTCCAGTTTCTTCCCCATGTGTTTTTGGGTTTACATCTACAATCTCTCTTACCATGGGGATTCCAGAACACGGACCACATGAGGCTTCCTCATTGTGTATCCTTTGATTATAAATAAGGACAGTAAAATACTAAGAATCCAAATTCAGCTTTGTACAGACTTAACATTCACTCTAGCATACAGTTAAAAAAAAACCCATGTAAATGATAGCATAATATCAAAGGATTGCATATTCTTCGTTGGTCTAAGCTTACAATCTGGTACAGTCAAAAGTTAGTATTTACAAACTAAATGTGTGGGCAGAGAAGTTAAAAATCTGATTCAGAATGATCAGAATCCCATCCACTAGTCTCTACTGCGACATTCTCAAAGTCAACTTCTACGTCATACTGAAAATCTGGGTCATCAGGACGTTTTCTCCTTTTTTCAAAAGAACCGTCCATGACCAACTTCTTCCGCTGAAGAGTTTCAGGGTCCACTTTGTTTAAATTTTCTTCTGGGTTAAGTGCGTCCATTGCATTGTTGCGAGCAATGCTTGCTTCAAGGCTGAGACCATTGAGTTTGTCCTTGATGATTGTCAACAACCGCTGCAGCTGGGCTGCAGACAATACTCTAACAAATTTAGAATGACGAGGACTTGATTTTAAGTCCTCCATCATGCGGTCAATACCAGTGTTTTTGTTGAAGTTTCGCAGTGGCATGGAACGACGCCTGATCTTTCCAGACTGTTTGTAGCACAAGACCAATGCTGGTGGATCAAACCGGACTCCACATTTAATAATCTCCACAGTGTCTGTCATGCTGACTGTGTACACTTTGAATTCCTGAGATACTGATACTGTTAGATTACCATGCTTCCACTTCTGCAGGTTTTGCAAACTGTAAAAGAAAATGAAATTACCAGTAAAATTTGGAAGACTAAACTTATTCATCAAGAACAGGAGTGCGACAGGGATGCCTCTTGTCTCCATTTCTTTTCTTGCTGGCAATAGATTGGGTTATGAGATCATCGACAACACACAACAGATTGAACTTGAAGAAACACCAATTCAAGATGTAGAATCATACACATATCTTGGCAGTAATATAGACAAAGTTGGAGGGACAGACAGCGATATCAAAATAAGAATACAAAAGGCAAGAAGAGCTTTCATTGCATTGGGAAATATATGGAGATCAAGAGAAATTGGATCCAACACGAAAATAAGAATCTTCAACTCAAATGTGAAGACAGTCCTATTGTATGGCTCGGAGACATGGAGAACAACAAAGACAACAACCAAAAAGCTACAGACTTTCATAAATGGGTGCTTGCGTAGAATAGAGGGATTAAAATGGTATGACAAGGTTACCAACGTGGAACTGACGACAAGAACTAGACAAGTGCCAGTGGAACAAGAGATGAGAAGAAGACGATGGCGATGGATAGGACACACACTGAGGAAACCTGTTGATAGCATTACAAGGCAGTCCTTGTTCTGGAACCCCCAGGGCAAGAGAGGCAGAGGAAGACCAAGAAGTACATGGAGAAGAGAGTTGGAAACAGAGGTGAAAATGATGAGGAGAACATGGAAAGAACTTGAGATGATGGCACGGGACAGGAGGACTTGGCATGTGTTTGTTGAAGGCCTATGCTCCTTTGGGAGTGGAGGGTTATGAATGAAGCTTATTCATCAGGTATACAAGAAGATGAGGGGAACTACAGTAAGACTTGAAGGGTGAGATAATGCATCTGTTGATAAGAAAATTGCCTACGTCGTGGCCATAAGGTCTTCGTCAGGGAAAGGAAAGAAAGTACGAGCTAAGCAAGAGACATGGGAAAATAAATAAAAAGAATAAATAAAAGTACCGGTACATTAACTTAACTTAACTTAGTCGTTCCCCTTCTACCGTGAGGTGTAGAGGTTTGGAAGAGAGAGCGCCAGACTATCCTATCGGCTGTCTTCCTCCTGGCCTGGTTCCATTCTAGTCCTCGATCCTTCAAAGATTGTCTAATGTTGTCCTCCCAGCGGACTCTGGGTCGTCCTCGGGGTCTGGATCCTTGGCTCTTTGTTTCCCATGCTTGTCGTGGTATCCGATCTTCTCCCATTCTGCAGACATGACCAAACCATCTTAATTGGGACTGTTCTACTTGGGTCTGCAGGGGGTAGGATTTAAGGCCTTGACGTATCGTCTGGTTGCGTACCATGTCTCTTCTTGTTACTTCAACCATCTTCCTCAGATACCTCATTTCTGAGGTTTGGATCTGGCTTTTATGGGTTGTAGTCATTGCCCATGACTCGCATCCGTATGTCAAGACTGGGACATAGGTGGAGCGGTATACAGCCATCTTCGTTTTCTTACCAACCTCTCTCTTGCTGAGGAATCCCCGATTTATGGCCTGAAAAAGTCTCCCAGCTGCTGCTTTTCGAGTGGCCAACTCTTCTTTGATGCCTCCCTTTCGGTCTATAATAGCTACGAGGTATTTAAAGTGGTCGACCTGCTCCAGGACCTGCTCTCCCAGCTTAATCTGATGTTTTCTTTCTTCTCGTGATATCACCATGGATTTTGTTTTAAATAAAAGTACATTACCCGGTCAAAATAGCCACCATGTGTTGATATGACTTAGCTCTTGCCTTCTTTCCTTTCCCTGACGAAGGCCTTGTGGCTGCAACGTAGGCAATTTTCTTTGTGTTTTGACCTAGTAAGACGCATTACCTTTTTTCAATATTATTATTATTTTTTTTTTATAAACCCACCTTTCATCAGGTATAAAGTACTTTGAGAAAACATGGGCTCCATACATTTTCTAAAATAAAACGATATTAGTGCATTAGCCTTCCCTTTGAAATGCCAAAAAAGCATTAAAATAAAGTCGTTTATATATATGTATCTGTGCTCTTGTGTATATATATGCATCTGTGTTCTTGTGTGTATATCAGCGTACAGCAGTCAGTTTACGTAAGATAAGCGTGAAACTCAGCCCTTTTTTTTGGCATGCTTCTCACTTATCAAATACTATAAATCTGAGAAGCCGAATATATTTATTCTGGCATATGTGTAACAGCCAGGCTAAATCCCAGCATCTGGATTGGCTTCAGCTCCAATATATAGGATTTGAGGTGCCTTGAAATCACCCTTCCTCATGTACTCTGGTTGTAGGATACCGGCAGACACTCTCCATGTTTAAAGGTAGTCCCGTAGCAGAAATTTCCATAGGGGAGTGAAGTGTTAGAGACTTCACTATACTAAGTCCTGCTTTATGAGGTGTGGTGATCTGTTCCCTTCTTCAGTGCCTTTGTCTTTATTAACTCATGAGCAGTCATGTATCCATTTTCAGCTGGGTTGACTGGACTGTGACACTACCAAGTTTCAATCCCGGAACACAGTTACACTGTCGTGACAGGCAACTGTTTAGCCAATCGGATGCTTTTCCACGTAAAAGTATTTATGATAATAATAATAATAGTGATGATAATAACAATAATAATAATACTAACTAAACCAGTAATACTATTTAAGAAAATAACCAGATAAAATAGACTATCATTTATTATATATAAATACAGTGTCAACAATATATGATATTTAATAAACAAAGACAGAAAGAAACTATTCACATGAAAACTAAACATATGGACCATTATAATGCCATGTTAATAAGGAAAACAAAAGGAAAAAGAATTTAAAAAAAACCAACACATAAAAACACACAACAACAAAATGATTATACTGTAAATATTTAACAAGTGAACAAACAACAAATTTGCTATAGATAACTAACATTAAGTACAAGTCAGATGTAAATGACATTCTGATAAACATAAATTTAAAACAAGAATTAAATAAATAAAGTTACATTAATTATAACAAAAAATTAGGTTGAACAGGGTAAACTCTCTGCTGAGATGGTGAATGAGCATAGGGACATGAAGCTCATGAGACGCTAATCCCCCATGTGAGTTTCCGGGGCCAAAAAGGAGAAGCAAAGAATAGTAACACTGTTCTCTACCGTGTATGTTCTAAAAGGCGACTACTGTGGGTTGGGCATGGAGCCGGTTACCCCCATCCTGTAAAAAAAATTGTAAACCACAAAAACTTTCACAAATAACATAGACAGGACAACTAAAGAAAACAGATCAATTCAGCCATCCAAGATAGAAGAATGTCCTCTGCTAAGGAGGCTCATGACGCAGTCCAGAGAAAGCTGAAAGGAGTCTGGGTTGCTGACTAACCTTGTTTATTCAAAGAAAATCTCCAGAACTGGCAAGAGAACTGGAGATAGAAATGAAGGGAAGAAGACATGGAAAGACTTTGAGCTGATGGCACAGGACAGGAAGACTTGGCATAAGTTTGTTGAATGCCTTTGCTCTTTGGAGAGCTGAATAGTGATGAATGATAAATGACACTAATCCACTCTCTTCCCGTTTCTTCAGATTAAATTTAAAAAAACTAGGAAAAAAAGTACACTTCTGAGGAAACATATCCAATATAGTGTCACAGGAGGGTTGCATAGAAAAGTAATTCTATTAAACTGGACAAATAGATACTGTCGTTAACCCGCTCTTTTTACATAAATAGAGTCTGAACACTGGTGAATAAAAAAAAAGAAAAAAAAAAGAAAGTACATTTCTGAGGAAACATATCCTTAATAGTGTCACAAGAGGGTCGCAAAGAAAAGTAATTCTATTAACTGGACAAAGAGATGCGGTCGTTAACCTACTCTATTTACATAAGTAGAGTCTAATCCCAGGTAAGCGACCCTGCAATACAGTTATGGTCAGTGTTTTCTTTTCCAACTCAGTTCAGTTAACTACAGACTTTTACCAATGACCTTGTTATTTAGCTTTAACACAGACAGCATTGATGGCCGAGTTAGTCATGCTAAGAAAGGCAAAACTATTATAGTGTAGGTCAATGAACATTAAACGAGTGATTAAATGTTTCCTGTGTATAAGCTTTAGAACGATTAACCTAAAGGTCAGAAGTTAACATGTTTATGGGTAGAGGAATGAGTAGGAAGCATGTTCTTAACAAAAAAACAAGTTTTCAATTTCCCGAGAAACTAATGGGAAATCAATTAATGACATTTAGATAGAACAATGGGATGGATATAACAAGAGTGAGAAAAGGCAGTCGATCCTAGGTTAACTCTGAGACAGGAAACAATGGGACATTGACCGAACATTGCCCCAGACATTAAGTGTAGATTTAAGTAAGAGAAGAGAATAATACTAGTTGAAGATAGGATTTTTTTCAGGCAGTCACAACCAAGAAGCTGAAGTGAAAACAAAGCGTGGAATTCATTCTGCGGTTTAGCAGACATGCGATATTGTGATACGAATATAAAAGTGATAGAATGTGAAATGGAATATAGGAAGATATGACATGAGGTGATAACACAGAGTATAGTTTCACTCTGCAGAATTTGCAGATACTTATTTTGTGAGGTGGATTGCAGATTTATGATACAAATTTTGTGAGAAGAGAGAACCTTTGTAGTATTTCATTTCGCCAAGAAAGGAACAGAAATGTTGTAACATATTTTTATGAAGAACTTAGGACAGTGATTCTCAAGCAGTTATACCTTGATGTTCAGTAGAAAGTTCTGACTGAATAATTTCTTAAATCGTTCATTGGTGCAAGATGTGCACAGGAGTAAAGGTACATGTCAACTGCAGCAGCCATTTACTGGGATCTTAATTTAGAACCCCTGTAATAGGCAGGTCTACCATACCATCCAGATACTCCAGAAGAAATTACTGATGCTGATCATTGTTTGAAGAGAATTTTATTTGTACAGCCTGTATATAGTATGTTTGAATACACTGACATTTATTACTTCGTTGATGTTTCTATAAGAGAGTTTTCATCTTTTTTCATAATAAATATGTAAATAGTTATATTAGTTGTCATAATTGCTTGCAATGCAGCCGACTGAACTGTACGTTTGCATCTGTGAGAAATAATACTACTACTATTACATCATGTGGCAAATAACACTATAATACAAGCAACATCATTTGCTCTCGGCCTACAAACCTGGGTTGATATTGAATACTTCTTCTTCTTCTTCCGTCCTTAGCCACCGACCGTCAAAGCAGTCATTGGCCATTACGCCTAGTGGCGTCTTAGGGCAACAGCAGATAGGTTTTCTTTGCCATTGTTTCCCATCACGCCTATTGGCGTCTTTAGGGCAACGGCAAATCAATCCATTTGCTGTCGTTTCCGTAATCGAAGTGACTGGCAAACGGGTGATCAACCCGTTGGTAATATTGAATACTAACTGTCATCATATATACAAAACTGCCCGGAGCTGTTACAATAGGCCAAATAGTCGCACTACGCATAAACAGTAGGACAGGATTGAAATTGCATTCACCACTTCAAAATAGATTTGTGCACTATGAAAAGTATCAGTGAATGAAACTTATAACAGACTTCTGCTGTTTAATGTGGATACCTCTCAGTGAAATACCTAACAAAAATGATGTGCCAGAGTCTTGAATCAAGTACCTCATGGACAAACATGTGCCAGGTAATGATGTCAAGTGCATTGATCAGTTCAGAATTCAAATACATTCATAGAAACTTGTAAAATATTGAAGAATTTTGTTATTTCATCACTGTCATGCTTCAGCTTCCTGTGGAGCATAGGTCATTAATCAGCTCAACCAAGCCATCTTGTCATGTGCCATCCATTCAAGTTCTTTCCATGCCTACTTTATAATTTTTTAGGTCTATCCATTCAAGTTCTTTCCATGCCTACTTTATAATTTGTTAGGTCTATCTCCAATCATATCCCTTATTTGTTTCTGGGTTTCCCTCTTTAAAAAAAAAAAAATCTTGGGGATTGCCAAACAAAAACTGCCTTCCAATGCTATCAGCTGATTTACTCTGTCCTCTCCTCCCACAACACCTATTTTTTTTCAACCAACAAAACCATTAACCAATCAAACATAAAAACCCATACCCCCTACCACCCAATTTCAAAAACTGTGTGTCCTATCAAACACCATATTCCTTTCCTGACCTCTTGTTTCACTGGCATGTGTATGGCTCTTTCCAATACTTCCAAATTAATGATCTTGTCATATCATTGTAATCCTTCAATTCTGCACAAGCACTCATTTATAAAAGTAAGTTAGTGATTGGCTAGCAAACTAAAGTGGACAAATCATTCTACAAAATCCAAGGATGTAGGAAGTCAACTGCAAAAAAGCTGAGATATAATCTGCTTCTGTAAGGTTCTTATTCCCACCATTCTTTTTTAAACTAGATATATGTTGATAACAACAATTGGCTCACACTAGACGAATGTATCCCGGTCTTGGCATGTGGATGTGAGTCGTGGGCGGTGACTGCGGCCCACGGGGGCCAGATCCAGGCCTCAGGGGTGGGGTGTCTGGGGAAGGTGGTTGAAGTAACAAGAAGAGACATGGTCTGCAACCAGACGATACGTCAAGGCCTAAAATCCTGCCCCCTGCAGACCCAAGTAGAACAGTCCCAACTAAGAAGGTTTGGCCATGTCTGCAGAGTGGGAGAAGATTGGCTACCACAACAAGCATGGGAAACTAAGAGCCAGGGATCCAGACCTCCAGGATGACCCAGAGTCCACTGGAAGGATAACGTTAGACAATCTTTGAAGGACCGAGGACTAGAATGGAACCAGGCCAGGAGGAAGACAGCCGATAGGATAGTATGGTGCTCTCTCTTCCAAACCTCAACACCTCACGGTAGAAGAGGAACGACTAAGTAAGTAAGTAAACACCTAAGCTTTTACATCTCTTCCCTTCATTTTTTTGTTTTTGTTATTGGTTGGTGTATGTTATTTACTGTTGTTGTATCACACAATAACACGTATGATGAAACTACTATTTTAGAGCAATAAACACACACGATTTGGCAATTTTGATTTGCTCTATTTACAATGATTGGACAGGAGATATGATGTTACTTTCACATATCGGCAACTGAACATATCTGAACTGGCATTATTCCTCCTGCTCTGTGTAGTTCTCGATATCTTTGATGAGAAGAAGAAAGAATAGGCCTACTGTTGCCTCTAGCACAACGGAAAAAGAATATTTCAGGTCGTGCACAGGGTTGAAAGACTACCTTATTTCTGCACAAGGATGAGAGTCAAATCTGTGAAGCGTTTCATATTTCTATGTCACTGAGAAAACAACTGCCCAACTTGAAATTTTTTTGCGCACGCAGATTATTAAAAATCAGAGGGACCATTGAAGGGGAGACTACTATGTTAATGGCAAAGTAAAAAACACACATGCACATCCACACAATATGATACTTTAAATTTACTTTTCTTACAACAATTAGAAAAGAGTAATGATACCACGATGAGGTATCAACAATAAAAAACATTATCTAGAATTACAGACACTATATATCCTAATGATGACCCATCAGAGGTTGAACAGGATATGACGTCATCATATAAAGTGCATATGGCCGACGCCAGCTCCTTTCGTGGAAAAGCTTTACGGGGATTCAAATAGCCTCAAACTGACTACTGCTTTCTTTGAGAACATTCAAGTGGACGTCTGAGAGTGTACGAAGAAGAACAGGATATTTTTCTTGACAAATTAAGAAAGAAAAAATTATGCGAAACTAATTGCCACAGAAACCACCACTGCATGAGCATGTGACTGCTTGGTGTAGGCATCCTGCAAGGTAACCTACCTGCAGTGGTGGCCCCTTAGGGGACAGGAATATAACGATTATTATCCCTCCTGGTCATTTACATGTGGTAAATGAAAATGTCCAATTGTGTGTATGCTTTTTCATAAAATAATAGATTCTTCGTACTTGTTTTATATTTTTGGGTTGAATTAGGGGATAGTAGACTGGAGACCACGATATTGGCTGGATACATGGCGTTACACTTCGAGCTGGATTTTAAAATAAATTGGTCTTTGTTTTTAACATTTCCTCAGTGTTGTATATTATTTTTTTAAACAATGCTCGAAACAGGGTTGGGGTTCGGTTAAAGCTAGCAGTTTGACAAAACTTTAAACAGGGTTGGGGTTAGGCTAACTGTAGCAGAGGCCTACATATGGATAGCCACTCCAGCAGTATAGGGGATTCTTGTCTACTGTTCTCTACTTGTATCCTTAATTTATCCTTACATCATTATTATACTTTTACAAACTATAAATTACACATTTTTTTCTTGTTATTGAACAGCCTGACTAAAGCCTAATGTGCATGCAGTCACTATGTCTGTTATGTGTTTCAAATTACTGCAGCCGAACATTACATACAATGTAGTCACTACAGTGCACAATTTAGCTTATAACCAGTTGTCTTTAAAAAAAAAACGACTAAATTATTTCAACTTTTATAACTCACATCTTGTAATTACAGCATGATAAGAAGTAACGAACGCATACAACAACCAAGCTTTGTATAGCAACAATTTTTGGTAAGATTGGTATTGTAAAACATGTGTTTGGATGTTAAGGGAACAATAAATAACAGGAATAAAGTTTACCATAAATCTGCATACTTTCTTCATTAATAAATATAAAACTTATAAAATAAATGTATAAAATTAATATGAAATAGTACAGTTAACTGATAATGAAGTTTTAATTTCATTTATCTCGTGCAGTTTATAATGTCGTCTAGTTTTAGTGTGAAGAGCGCTTGCGTCGGAGGAAGTTTTCAGACAAGATGGCGTCAAAAGTAACGATTTTACCGATGTAGGAATAAAACATTGCTAGATTGCATATGCAGAAAGGACCAGAGCTGTTCTAAATTGTTTGCAAAGTAAGTTCTAATGGCACATAAAAGAAGAAGCGAACATTCTAATTTTTCATTTGAAATATTAGCTGTAATTTATTATACTTTAACTTTAATATTTCACACATTTGGAAGTTCGTAGAGATTTTTTTTTAGATAGCTGTGTTTGCGTCAATGATCTGTAAGTTCCTGACCATAATCGAGACGGAAATGTGAGACACTACAGTAACTCGATGAGGCTTATCTCATGTACAACGTTTTGTGAGAATTAGTGCATGAATGCATTCGTAGCGCACAACAAAACGGTCACGGAGCAACAGATTGCCCACTTTATCATAATTATTCATCACCTTTTCTTGATTTAATGAGCCCTGGCCTGGGAAGTAGCAAATGCTTGATACGTTATTTTAATTTGGAGCTGTTTGCAGGAGAGTTTAGTAATTCATTAGCACTTATTTATTTATTTTTCAGATCTAAGTGCAGATACTTTTTGTGCCCCAATATGTGGCCAATGCTCCTAGACTATACAAAAGATGAGTCTAAACGAATTTTGCGCCGTCTGGAGTTGGAAGCATACGCA
Source organism: Oreohelix idahoensis (assembly GCA_024509875.1). Classification (NCBI taxonomy): domain Eukaryota; kingdom Metazoa; phylum Mollusca; class Gastropoda; order Stylommatophora; family Oreohelicidae; genus Oreohelix; species Oreohelix idahoensis. Next base: position 102,290 of record JAMPIV010005110.1, on the reverse strand, counting down.
TCCATCATCTCAGTGTTCCGAGCCCAAGGAGACTTATGCAAAGAAAAGAAAAGAATTCTTCAAGATCTTCAACAAACACTTAGGTAGGCCTAAATCTTTTTATCTGGGGGAACAACAGGTTAACTATGTGATTGATAATTTGAACTTTAAACAACGTGCTCGTGGGTTCCTGTGTGAAACATTAGTTGGTAATAATGATTATTTTTAACATGCTAGAGTGCATTAGCTGCATTTTTAGATTTACATTTAAAAATTTTATTAACTAATTCATGATGATGTTGCCCTGATTGCTAAATCAGAGGCACATTTTCAATCTAACCTGCAAGTCTGGAAGGAAGAGCTGGAGAAGAGCGGGATGGTCATCAGCAGCTCCAAAACAAAAACCATGATGATATCACGAGAGGAAAGAAGGCTTCAGATTATGCTGGAAGAACAGGTCTGGGAGTAAGTCAACCACTTTAAGTACCTTGGAGCTGTCAATAGATTGGAAGGGAGCCTTCAAAGAGTTGGCTACCCAAAGAGCAGCATGAGAGACTTTTTCAGGCCATAAATCAAGAATTCCTCAGCAAAAGAGAAGTTGGCAAGAAGACAAAGATGGCTGTACACTGCTTCACTTACGTTCCAGTCTTGACTTATAGATGCAAGTCATGGGCAATGACTACAACCCACAAAAGACAGCACCAAACCTCAGAAATGAGGTATCTGAGGAAGGTGGTTGAAGTAACAAGAAGATACATGGTCTGCAACCAGACAAATGTGGCAAGGCCTCAAAACCCAGCCCCTGCAGAACAAAGTAGAACAGTCCCAACTATGATGGTTTGGCCATGTCTGCAGAACTGGAGAAGATCAACGACAAGTATTGGAAACTATGAGCCAGGGATCCAGACCTACAGGATGAATCAGAATCCGCTGGGAGGACAACATTAGACAGTCTCTGAAGGACCGAGGACTAGATTGGAACCAGGCCTGGAGGAAGACAGCCGGTAGGAAAGTATGGCGCTCTCTCTGGCAAACCTCTACACCCTATGGTATAAGAGGAACGATTAGTAAGTAAGTAAGTACTAATTCATGTTTAACTTTTTTTTTTTTTTTTTTTGTTGAATCACATTTTACTGTACACTTGCCACAAACTTTATTGTGCACTCGCTAGCTTGTCACGCAACTCACAATCAATGAGTTGCCCAGTTTGCTCGATATTTTGTTTGTTTTTTTAAATTTTGATTTGTGTTTGTATGACAAAGTATACAGTTAGTGTGATTCAACACTCACAAAAAAAAAACACTGGAAGTAGAGTTATGGTTAGGGGTTTAGCGTTAGGATTTAGGGTTAGGGCCAGGCTTCGGATGCAGTGACAGAAAAAAACCCTAAAGCTACCCTTAACCATAACCCTGTTTCAGACTTTTTCAGAAATAGTAAGATACGGCAAACATGGAGGCTGTACATTAAAAGAAATTTAAAAAAAAAAAAAACTAAATACTAAGTGAATTGAGTACCTTGTCGATCCCAGGTTGTGCGACAGGCTGAAAAATTGATTACTGTGATTAAATTGACTTTTTAAACATATTCAATCTAATTATCCTTTATTTTCAGTATTTCCACAGAAAGACATCGGGCAGAGGTCAGACGAGCAATAAATGATGAAAAATTAACTACTATTGCAGATAAGTAAGTCAGATTTATTGTCTTGTTTTTTTTTTTTTTTTTTTTTTTTTTTTTTTTTTTTTTTTTTTTAAAGAAGCTTTGCTTTATGAGACTGGATATGCATGGAGGAATATCTGGAGTCATCCTTCTATGACCACCAGCTATGCACAATGCTATAGAATTTAGATTTGGATGTGAACCTGTCTGTAAGGCTAATTATACCTTCATTGACTTTTGAAATCATCCACACACTTCCAGAGATTCCACTTGTGGTGAAACATGTTGAGAACCCAGCATTGCATACTAAGCTTGGAAGAGTCATTTGAGCCCCATACGTAACTGGCTTTTACTTGCATGCAGGAGGATCTCACTATGGACCCCATGATAGGCAGGGGTAGCTGAGAAGTGGCTCTGTGTAGTACGTGACGATCCCTTGGGAGAGCCCAGAACCAGAGCATAGCATTTTAGCGCTGCATATTTGGAGAGCCCCCTTGGATGGCAGGGAATGCACAGTATGCCATACGCTTCGTCCTCCTAGCTTGGGACCAGATGTGATGATCCTTTAAATGCAAGCCAAGCTGCAGAAACTGGGAGCTCATGACCTCAACTCAACGTTTCAGAATGGCAGAAAAGCCACAGGAAAAGCCTAGATCTACAGTGTAGATAATACCATGGACTCTTCAGCTTGGTATTGACTGTAAAAGAGCAAAACGCTCAGCAGCCCTAGTTAAACAACAACATGAGACTGAATTTCTTAAATTCAGAATTTATTTTTTGAGAATAATCATCGTCAACACCTTTCAGCTCCCCAAGGAGCATAGGCCATTCAAACTTATGCCAGGTCTTCCTGTCCCATACTCATAGTTTTCTGTGTCTTTCTTATTCCATGTCTGTCTCCAGTTCTCTTTTCCATGTAATACTTCAGTCTTCCTCTGCCTCTCTTTCCCTGGGGATTCCAGAACATAGACTGTCTTATAATTCTATCAACAGGTTTCCTCAGGGTGTGTCCAATCCATCGCCAGCATCTTCTTCTCATCTGTTGTTCCACAGGCACTTGTAGCTAGTCTTGTCCCACTCTGCATTCTAATTTATTGAAATAGTCATTTTTTCATTTGTACAACAAATCTCAAAATCTTACATCCAAATGTTGAAAATTAATATCTTGCAAATATTATAATAAAGTATTGAAAGATTATTCTGTAAAATGAAAAACAACAGCTATTAAATGTCTGCAATGGTTAAAAAAAAACTGTGTGGTTTTGAAAAAAAAACCTAAGTGTCAAGGTCTTGAAATACACTGAATAAATATCTGATAATAATCAGGGTCTGTAGCAACTTTGAAAAACCTGGATAAGCTTGTAACGACCAGAAAAGACTTTAAAGCCTTGAAAAAACCTGGAAACTTACTTACTTACTTACTTAGTCATTCCTCGTCTGCCCTGGGGTGTAGTTTGCCAGAGAGAGCACCATACTATCCTACCGACTGCCTTCTTCCTGGCCTGGTTCCAATCTAGTCCTCGGTCCTTCAGAGTTTATCTTTTAACCTTTAGCACGCTGCAGTCGACATATGTCGACAAAGATAACCTATGCTCTCCCAGCTGTTGTCGACATATCTCGACTGCAGCGTGCAACGTTTTTTAGTATTAGAATGTGTGTACACGTGACTTCACCCCCGGATGTTAAGTTTTAAACTTATCTGAGAGAGAGTTAGCTTCCGTTTCTGATCTCCTTTAGTAATGGGTGCATCCGCGTATATTTTCTGTGAATTTTTTTAATCGAAATGAATCGGCATCGAACACACGGCCATTTTTGCTCTAATTTTATTGGATTTTGATGCCATGCGGTGGGGATGAGATTTTTGTCTTTATAAGCGCTGATATCGGTTCTCAGAATATGTTTGATGGCTGAGATGGAAACGAAAGTAGAATAACATTGCTAGTATGTATAATTTTAGGGGTTAGGATTAGGAATATTGGAAAGGTTTAGGATTACGGCCGAATGTCACTGCTGACGAGGGAGTTTGTTGCTTTGCTGCTGATGATGGGTGTAACGAAAAGCTCGTCATTTGATTTGTATTGGTCTATTGGTCAAATGACTTTCATTGAGATGCAAGGGATATGGACTTTACTTACTTAAGGAATATGGACCCTTCGTTTGCTGGTTATTTTTTTTAAATTTTTTTTAAATTTTAAAATTAAAAAAAAATTTTTTTATATTATTTTAAATTTTTTTCCCCTTTTTTTCATCTTTCCTTTCCCCTCTTCCTATCTCATCTAACATGTTCACAAACAAAATTTACATCATCAGATTCATCATTCATTCATTTCTATACAGTCCAAAAATGATAGCAATTGACCAAAAAACAAAAAAACTATAGAATTTACTAGTCACCCACTATAAAAATGGGGCGTTGTGAAAAAGAATGCAGCTCCAGGGCAAATTTTCGGAATTTTTATGCAGCATGCTAAAGGTTAACCACTGTTACACTCTCTGCATCGCGCATTACTGGGAAAAATGGCTGAAAACCTTGAATTTGCAGCATCTGACCTGGGAAAAACAAATCGAAAATCTATCACAGGACAGGATGACTTTGTGTGAACTAGTTGAATGCCTATATGTATTTTTTTTTAAATCAGTGTGCAGATATAAAAACAAGTTTCTGGAAAATCTATATAGCAACAACAACATCATCATCCTTCAGCTGTACAAGGAGCACAGGCCTTCAATAAACTTATGTCAAGTTTTCCTGTCCTCTGCCATCATCTGAAGGTCTTTCGGTGACTTCTTTACCCCTTTCTTTTCTTTGTCCATTTCTCTTCTCCGTGTGGTTTTTGGTCTCCCTCTACTCTCTTACCCTAGGGATTTTAGACCAAGGACTGCCTTGTAATGCTATTAACAGGTTTTCTCAATGTGTGTCCTAATCCATCACCAGGTCTTCTTCTCAGCTCTTGATCCAATGGCACTTGTCTGGTTCTTTGCTCAAACAAACCAGCTCACATCTGGGAAATTCAGTGCAAATGGAAGGATAGGAAGACAGAAAGGGAAATATCCTGCTGACCTGGTGTCTCATGACTTGGGAGGAAAATTTAAAGTTTAACTGTTTTGGTATGGTGGGATATAGAGAAACATGATTACTGATGTTTGTTAGTCAGGTATATGCAAGCAGAGTCACAGGCGAAGAGCATTTTGTCATCACCTTCAGCACTAATTGGGAGCCGCGGTGGCACAGTGGTTAGTGCACTGGTTTTCTAGCTCGCTGGTCCATGGTTCAATCCCCAGTTGAGTGGGATTTTTTAGATGGTCAAGAAAATATGGGCCTAACACCATATTCCCAATTTGCCTCAATGGGTGTGTAACGGGATCCTTTACCTTCTCCAGCATTAATTACTGTATAGAATCTGTTGTCGGTTTTATACCAAAGGAAATTAACTGTTAAAGTTGATGTTGATTTTTTGATGATACACTATCACACATTTGAAAAAAAATATTTCTTGTACCAAGTGAGTCATTGTTCTGGAATCCCTGCGGTAAGAGAAGCAGAAGTAGACAAAAAACACATGAAGAGAACTGGAGACAGAAGTGAAAATGATCAGGCAGACGTGGAAATAACTTGAGCTGATGTCATGTGACAGGACGACTTGGCGTGTGATTGTTGAAGGCCTAAGCTTAAAGGGTAATTGATTAATTGATGTGGAAAAACTAAAGCGTTGGCTTCACCTTCAGCCTGCAGCGTGTACTCCCTGAGGGTCTTTGAGGAGACCAGGAAAGACAAGGATTACTGCTCCCTCTGGTATGTTGAAAGAGTGGGACCAATATGAGATGTTGCGTGTGGCTTGAAACTTTATTATGTAAAACAGATTGCTACAGAAACCATGGCTGTTGGGGCACGTGAGTGCTTTGCTGTAGGCTTCCTTCAAGAGGGTGGTTTGATGCTCCATGAGGAGCAGAAAGGGAAATGATGATGATTCCTTCAGTCTAGATGGTAGCAGCTTCACTCAGAGTGATGCCGAGCCGAGACTGGTTCCTCAAACAACCTTTACAGCCACAGCAAACCAAGCAGCCAGTGCCATGATGGAAAAGAATGCCTCACTGCCTCCCCCCTCCCAGACATGGAACAAGGATGGTGAGTGAAGTTTGTGTAATCATTGTTTAATTGTTACAATCAGTCAATAAGCTTTAGCTCCCCTTCTTCGTCTTCTGTGTTCAGTTTGTTCTTCTTCTTTGATCCATAGCCGCCAACCGTCAAAGCAGTCAGCGGCCATCACGCCTGGTGACGTCCTGTAGGGCAGCAACAAATTGATTCCACCTTGCTCGGTCGGCGGCCATCCTTCGTACAGTGCCCCAACTCTGGTTCATTCTTTGCATCTCGGCTTCCACAGTTCTCCGCTAAGTAGTTTTTGGTCGGCCTCTCTTTCGATATCCCTCAGGGGTCCATAGCATAGCTGTTCTTGTGATGGTATCAGGGTCTCTTCTGAGGACGTGGCCAACCCAACTCCAGCGTCTGCCAGCTATGATGGCGTGCATGTCCTCCTGGTTAATCCGAATAAGTAGTTCTTGGTTGCTGATGGTGTTTGGCCAAAAGATTCGGAGAATTTTCCTTAGGCAGATTGTGTGGAAGGAGGACAGTTTCGACATTTCCTTCTCTGTTACTCTCCAACATTCCGCACCATAGAGAAGCACAGAAAGTACACAGCTCTCATACAGTCTTAATTTGGTGTTTGTGTTGTATTGGGAAGACTTCCAAATGTTGTTGAGAATAGCAAAGGCTGTTCTCGCTTTGTTCATTCTGTTGTTAATGTCTTTGCTTGTTCCGCCGTCAGGTGTTACTATGCATCCTAGGTAAGTAAATGTGTCTGTCTGTTCTAACTTCTGGTTCCTTACTGTTATTGGCTCAGGATTGCCCACATTTAGTGTCATGATCTCGTTCAGTTTGTTAGTCATGCTAAATCTGCAGATCTATCACCAGGACGAAGTCCACAATCTTTTCCAGGTCCAAGCAGCAGCCCCATGGCTTCTGCCTGAGCTCATCACCCTCTAGCCAGGTCTGGCGTCATAGGTCATCGTTGGCTGAACAGTTTTGGAGAAAGTGTTTAGGGGTCTGGATTTCAGTTCCTCATGTATATTCATTAGTGTGAGATATCCTGAGGCAATAGAGGTGGCCTAGTAATCTGCAGTGTCTAGTTTTCAGGTGGAAAAGGGTGGTCTGCTGATGTCTTTGAAGCTGATGGATTGTGTTGAATCTCTTGTCTGTATGTCTTTCATTCATCCAGTGGCAGTTGTACTAGTTATGGATGATGGTTTTGGCATCTCGAAAAGGCATTGGTGACTGAATTGCTCCATTTTACTGCCAGCTCTAGTTAAAGCATCATCACTGTCATTCCCAGTGATTCCACAATGGGAGTATAACCCCTGGATGGCAACAGTTTATGATCTTTGGATAATGTTAAGCTCATATTTGATTTCATGTTTTGCTCTGCAAGAAGCATAGGCCTTCAGCAAACGCATGCCAAGTCTTCCTGTCATGTGACATCAGCTCAAGGTCTTTCCAAGTCTTTCTTGTCATTTTCATTTCTGTCTCAAGTTCTCTTCTCCATGTGTTCTTTGGTCTACCTCTACCTTGTTCTTTGGTCTACCTCTACCTTGTTCTTTGGTCTACCTCTACCTCGTTCTTTGGTCTACCTCTACCTTGTTCTTTGGTCTACCTCTACCTTGTTCTTTGGTCTACCTCTACCTCGTTCTTTGGTCTACCTCTACCTTGTTCTTTGGTCTACCTCTACCTCGTTCTTTGGTCTACCTCTACCTTGTTCTTTGGTCTACCTCTACCTTGTTCTTTGGTCTACCTCTACCTCTTATGTCCTGGGGATTCTAGAACAAGGATTTCCTGGTACAGCTGTCAACATGTTTCCTCAGTGTGTGTCCAATAGATCACCAGCATCTTCTTCTCATCTCTTGTTCCAGGAACTTGTCTATTTCTTGTCATCACTTCCACATTTGTGACCTTGTTGTACCATTTCAATCCTTCTTTTCTACAGCAAGCACACGTTTATGAAAGTCTGGAACTTCTTGGTTGTTGTATTTTCTATTCTCCATGTTTCAGAGCCATACATTAGGACTGATGTGACATTAGAATTAAAGATTCTTATTTTTGTGTTGAACTTGATTTCCCAATACAAAGAAATCTCCTCTTGCCTTGTTAATTGTTATAGGAGGGGGTAAAGGATCCCGTTACACGCCCATTGAGGCATATTGGGAATATGGTGTTAGGCCCATATTTTCTTGACCATCGGCACACTAGGGGTGATGTTGTCAGCATCACGCCGGCCGCCTTAACCTTCCAAGAGTTGCTTTGGTACCCAATTGGGGCTGGGTCGACCCAGGAGCCGTTTGCGGCCTAAAAAAAATCCCACTTCATCTGGGGATCGAACCATAGACCACTGAGCTAGGAAGCCAGTGCACTAACCACTATGCTACCGCGGCTCCCGTTAATTGTTATAGCCTCACGTTAAACATTTCATTATAAAGTCTGTAGCGAGCATTGTAATACTAGTGGACCAAGATGTGAGGAGATAACGCTGATGTTGTGCAGGCCACACATTGAGAAAACCATTTGATAGCATTACAGGGTAAGTTTTTGTTCTGGAATCTCCAGGGTAAGAGAAATAGAAGACCAAAGAAAAAAACACACAGTAAGAAGGGAATAGGACATAGACATGTAACCAGGTGGTCTCACAAGGCAGTCAAGCTGTCTCATGATCTAAGTGGACCAAAGGTTTCTTTTAGTCCTTCTACTGTGTACCTTTATTTCTACAACTGTATTTCACACTGACACTCTTGAACACAAAGGAACCTCATGAACGTTTTGTTTTTGTCAAACACGAAACATATGTTCAGACTTGATAACAACTTGTACAGGGGACATCATCCTATGCTCACATACAATGGTTGACAGTTTCCTTGATATTTCTGCATACATCAATTGGCACCTTATCAACCGGTCATGGTTCATTTACTTTATCACATTTATGTCGAGAACTCTGTGCTAGCTACTCTATTTCAATATCCTACTTGTATCTTGCATATTATAACTGTCTGCTTGGTTATTGAAACTGGTCTAACTACCAGGGATGTTCCTTTTCTCAAAGACTATGACACTTCATGTTATGTTCATGCTTCATTAAGTTATGTCCAAAAAATGTAATTCGCCACTACATGGCAATTCACTGGCAAAGTTCTACATAATAGTCACTTTGTCAAACTAACATCATTCTCAAAATTGAGGCATCGTTATTTATTCTGTTAAGCTATCACGTATTCGGTTTTACATTACCTCGATGTATACTTGAACTTGAGATGTAAATTGGATTCTTGGCCAAACATATCATATGCTCTACGTTGTCTTCGCTGATCATTGCTGGATAACGTTGTTAGTTAATCTGTATACCACAGATCCATGGCCTTCTGGTAAGAACCATGTGGAACTAACTGTTTGTTGACACGTCTACTTAGCGAGAGCTACATGGCAAGAAGAGAACATGTGGATGTCTTGCTCACCTTATATACTCATGGTCTAGATGGTTCTAAGGTTCTTCCTGAAGTTTATTGTGATCTTCGTCATAGTCAATCTTCCACACACATTTAAAAGAGTTCCACTACTCCCTGATAACCCATGACGTACTTCTTATACTATCATGGTTAACCCAGTTATGTCCCTTACACTGTGACAGACATGAAGGGAATAAAAAGGACACAGAAAGACCTTGAACAGATAGCACAAGACAGGAAAGCTTTGTGTGGCCTGTACTCCAGAGGGAGCTAAAGGGTAATGAATAAATGTTGGCATTACATTGGTCATTTCATTAACAATTGCCCAATATTGTAAAAAAACGGAAATGACTGATAAATACACTTTTTCCCCAGTATTGTGCTATCAGTATCGGACCCCAAAAGAAAAAAAAAAACAACAAATGAAAGAGGTAGACCTGTAGACTGAGATGCCGAAGAAAAATTCCTAAAGACCTACAGAGAGATTCCTTCAGTCATAACTGATTATGGGAATGCATCCCTGTGGTGATAGCCCTCAGCTGTTTTTTTGCTTGGTGCCCTTTCGGCATGATCTTTTCTCTTCTGCTTGTTGTGAGAGCTTCTTTTCACCCAGTCTGAAGTGGTGCCGCAGGGAGCATCACCACTTGGTGAAATCGGCAGCTTCATCCTACCAGGTTGCTGGATTTATGTCCAGTGCCTTCATGTCTCTTTTGCACACATCTTTGAACCTCAGTTGCGGTCGCCCACTGTTCTTTTGCCATCTGCCCGTTGTCCGTAGAAAATATCTTTGTGGATGCGGCCACCTGTCGATGCTGGACCTAGTATAGTGAAGTCTGTAATACCTCACTCCCCTACAGCAGTATCTGCTATGGGACTACCATGTTACTTACGTTGGCTCCTTGAATCAAGGTTAGATGAGCAGCATGATGTCACAGTGGCCAGATATGATGATTTGATCATGGAATAGAGACATGAGAATTCACAGCAAAATTCTTAGCAGTAGAAAGAGGGGCAAGAGGTCTAGTGGCTGACTCTGTGTATGATCTACTTTAAAGATTGGGCCCAAAGGAACAGTGAAGTAACAGAAGCTTAAAAGACTATATAAAACTGCGGAAAAAATATCAACTCTGACTGTAGAATAACCACAGTAGGCGTTGGAATCAGGACAGTAATTTTTATACAACAAAATTATGACTTTCACCTATGCCTCAATTTGGCAGAATGGATAAAACCAGGAGGGAAATTGGAAGTTGCAGTCTAGGTGGTGTGGATTCAGTTCCTAGTGCAGCTAGGAAATCAGCAAGAGGCTAACACTTGGGAGTCATGACTCAGGTGGGTCCCATTCTCCCTCCCCCTCCCTCCATTTTAGAATGTAAAGGAGGTAAAAGGGCCCAAACACATGACTGATGGGGGAATGATTTCTGATGATCAGATTACCTCCTGTATAGAATTTCCTGTCATGACATTAAAGTTACTTCAGAAGTTCATATGTGTTTATGATGTTAATAAGTCATCTTTTTTATTATTTATCCATATATATATCTTTCATTCAGGACCAACAGCCACTCTGCCCAAACCATCTAGGTCAACCAGTCCCAATTCCCAAGAGCATGTGGATGCTTTGTGCAGGCTTCCTGCAATGCGGTCCAGCTACATGGTTAACGCCATGCTCCATTGGAAGTAAAAAGGAAAATGATGATAAACACTCGTCATTATTGTATGGTGTAGAAACATTGGCAATGAACATGTAAATAGAAGAAAGAATTGAGTTTTGTGACATGTGGATATAAATATAGAAGAATGGTGTGTGTCTCATGAAAAGGGAAGAAAACAGATAAAGAGGCCCTAGAAAAGCTAGGAATTAAAGAGACTTAAGGAATAAGATCAAAGTTAGATAAATTATGGAAGTCATATAAAAAGACATAACGTCTTGCTGAAACTAGTAATGGAAGAAAGCGTTGAAGGCAAACGTGCAAGAGGGAGACAGCGCTATGAGTGAGAAGATAACATTAAGAGGTAGATAGGAAAGAAGCAAAAACTTGGAGCTGATGGCACAGGACAGGAGAACTTAAGTTTGTTGAAGGTCTATGCTTGAAGGGTGATAATGAAAGCATGAGTTAAGTAAAAAAAATTTGGCTTGTTCTTTCAAAAAATCCTGGCCGGATGTCGTTCCAGTCGCTGTTTATAGTTACAGCTAAGATTTGATTGTTAAAATTGTGCTTGCTTGTTTCTTATATACCTCTACACCTCACGGTAGAAGGGGAACGACTAAGTAAAAAAAAGTTGTTTCTTATATACAGGAATGCTTAACCAAGATGAAGATGATGAGCTAAGTACAGGCGTGCCATCACGACGGAGTAGTCATCGTAGTCTGTCCTCTGACAGTCAGAATGCAGCCTCTGTGTCCACCCAGACACCTCGTATAACATACACTACTGCATCCAGTACTCTGCCAGGTTCATCGCCAGTCAAAATTACTATCAGTAAAAGTCCGCAGGGCCGGCCAATAACAGTTCAGTCCAACTCTCAGCCGCCGAAGGTATGCATGGAGAACTGGTAGTCAGTCGTCTGTTGAAAAGCCCCAATTAGTTCTGGGGGGGGGGGGGGGGGGTGTCTCTGATAAGACAAAGAAAGAATAGGACTAACTGCTGGTTCAAGCAAGTTGCAGACGTTGTGCATGGGTCTGGCAACCTCATCCTGTCAAACATTGCTAAGAAACCTGCTAGAGTCCCATGTAGTTCCCAGGGGGGGGAAGAGATCACGACTGCACCCTCAGGTTTGTCATACAAGGTGGTTAATATGAGGTTGTGCATGGGGCTGGCAACCTCATCATGTCAAACAAACTTCACAGAAACCACTGCTGCAAGAGCATTGGAATTTTTGGTGCAGGCTTCCCGCCAGGGGACCACCTAACAAGGGTGGCTCCATGCTCCATCAGGAGCGCAGAGGAAAATGATGACCCTGCAAGAGCACTTGAGGTTTTAAATGTCTCCCGGCAAGAGGGTCAGCTGCAGAGGTGGCCCCCATTACTGAGCAAAAGGTAGAATGATGATGATGATGATGATGATGATGGATGGATGATGATGGATTGATAGACTGATGAGGATTGATGATGATTGATGGATTGATGATGATGATGGATGGATGGATGGATGGATGGATGATGATGGATTGATGGACTGATGAGGATTGATGATGATTGATGATGATGATGGATGGATGGATGGATGATGATGGATTGATGGACTGATGAGGATTGATGATGATTGATGGATTGATGATGATGATGATTTTTTGACAAGCACAGAAGTGAGGAAATCACATAAGGCATTGAATTATAAGACTGAAAATATGAAGGTCGTGTTTTTTGTTGTTGTTGTGAAACCGTTATTATTAGAAAAGCTTGGAAACTAGATCTTTCAAGTTATCCAAGTGTTCTAATTATCTAAGCGTATCATTATCCTCATAAGTTGGTTGATTTTGAAAATAATCTAATTCATAAAAATTTTCATGGGACCGTCCCAAGCGACATCTATTCACAGGTTGTAAAATTATTTATTTATTTTTATGTATTTACCATATTTTTTGCTTTCTTTTACTTCTCTTTTCGTTCTTTTGCACCTGACCAAGGTCTGGTGGTCAATAGCGTGCCCAGTTCTGTTTGTCGTTTGTCCCAGTCTGGCACATCACCTTTTTTTTTATTTTCTTTGCCCTCACCTGATAATAAAACATCAATATTTGTGTACTGCTCTATAAAACAATGTAAGTACATTGCTATCTAGCTGCATCAGTATGTTACTATTGCTCAGTATGTTACGATCGCTTAATATGTTACGATCGCTCAGTATGTTGTTTAAGTTCATTCATTAATGTTTTATTGTTATCATTTAAATATTACAGTAGAACTCCATTTATCCGAACCCCAATTATCCGAACATCCAATTATCCGAACACTTTTTCCAGAAAAAAAAAAATCAATCGCCACCAGTCACGTTAGACTACATTTCTGAATCTTTTCATGCGGCAAGCTTCAAATGTGTGCGAACAATTTGTAGAGGATGGGATGGGCTAATGGTCGGTCGCTTACGTACAGGAAGTCAGATCATAAAGTCAGTTAATATCTGGTTTACCAATCCAGTGTACGTGTGCGTTCTAGGCAGAACACTGGCTAAACAGACAGTTCAATTTAAAATAATTGTGTCTGCTACTACAGCAGAATAATTTTGGCGTACACGTATTTCTCTGTGCGATATGGCATCTTCCAGTAGGCCTAAAGCATGTAAAAGGAACCGCAATGTTTTGTCAATTGAAACGAAAACAGAAATTATCAAGAGACTAGGAAAAGGTGAAACTGTGTCTTCACTTGCGAGGATTTTCAATGCTGGGAAAGCTACCGTCTCTGACATCAAAAGTAACAAGGATAAAATTATGAGTTTTGCATCGAAATTGGATAGTGAAAATGGGTCGAAGAAACGTAAAATCACGCGAAATATTTGAAATTGGAAGATGCTTTGTATATATGGTGTCTGCAAAGAAGAAGCAAATCGGAACCTATCTCTGGCTCTATTGTGTGAAAAGGCACTTCAGTTTAACAACCAACTTGACGGTCCTCCTAACTTTAAGGCTAGCCAGGGATGGTTAAGAAACTTTAAATCTCGTCATGGCATACGAGAACTGGAGATTCAAGGGGAATCTTTATCTAGCGATGCAACTGCCGCTGAAAATTTTAAAGAAACATTCTTGGCTTTTTTGGAAGAAGAAGGTTATTCACTCGATGATGTGTATAATGCCGATGAGACTGGCTTATACTGGAAATCATTGCCTCAAAAATCACTTGCATCTCAGCGCGAAGCAGCTGCCCCTGGGTTTAAAAAGTGCAAAGAGAGAGTAACAATTTTGGTAGCCGCGAATGCCAGTGGAAGTCATCGTTTACCGGTGCTAATGATCGGCAAAGCCAAAAAAACCACGTTGTTTAAAGAATGTGACATGTCTCCCATTGTGCTACAAAGCACAGAAGAGTGCTTGGATGAATAGTGAAATATTTCTTGATTGGTATACAAATCAGTTCATCCCAAATGTGAAGAGGTTGAGAGAACAAGAAAAGAAAACTGGAAAAGTAATTCTTCTACTGGACAGTACACCATCTCATCCAGAGACGGATACATTGAATGCAGTTGATGCAAATTTTAAAGTAATTTTTCTGCCTCCCAATGTAACAGCACTGATTCAACCAATGAATCAGGGTGTTATAGCAAAGCTTAAAAAGATGTACAAGAAGGAAGTCCTGCGTCGTTTATTGTTGGCTGAAGATGAAGAAAATGTGGTGGCGTTTTCCAAAAAGCTTAATCTCAAAGACTGCTGCTATATGTTAGCTGAGGGAGCCGCGCTGGTGTAATGGCTTCGGTGTTGTACTGGCGACCAGGTGTTCATGGTTCAAACCCGGGCGTCAGCGTTTGAAGGAATGTTTACGACCGGAAATTTGACTGAATAACCTGAACAGCTCCTGTGATAAACCCTCTGTGGATGGGAAGGAGCGAAGCTCCTGACCGGGTTGGAAGGAAAGTCCTCAGGTTCCCCAGCCTCGCAATGACATGTCATTGGGCCAAAGGGCTGAAAGCCCAAGTGCCGCTGGTTTAAAAAAAAATATGTTAGCTTATGCTTGGACCACCCTGTCACAAGATAATCTCAACAAGGCTTGGAATAGATTGCTTGGGAAAAAAAGAGGAAATGAAACTACTGCAGTGGACACAAATGATGATTGTATAAATGAAGTTGTGAAACTGTTTCAATGCCCGGATTTTCGGACTGTGACAAAGATGATGCACACATGTGGCTAGAAGATGATAATGATTCTGGTTTTCAGTTTTTGAATGACGAAGAAATTGTGTCTTTTGTGCAAGAAGAAAACCAAATACATGTAGTGACCGATGACGAAGACTCCTCAGAAGTACATGATGTACTTGTAGATTATGAAGAAAACCCAAAACGTCGACCAAGTCCTGAAGAGGCCTTTATAGCACTAGAATCAGCGATGGCTTGGTACGAGCAAGAAGATGACAGCTTTCCTACACAGCTTCTGCTATTGAAGAGAATGCGGGACTTAGCAACCAAAAGGAGACTATCCAGTTTGGTGCAAAAGAGGATTCCTCATTATTTTAAATAGTGGGCTACATCTGTGCAAGAACATGTGTAAGTTGCGCCTGGTTTTGAATCGTTTGTAATGTTATTTTGAAAACATTTCTCTTTCTTAAAAAAAAATAATTAATAAGTAGTACATGCACTGCAGTGTAATGAAAGATTTTGGTGATACAGTGATCTAATACAATGTGGGTATTATTATTACAGTACAAGTAAATATGTTTTATAGTGTATTTTCCTTGTGATGGTTAATTATTGTTAGAAATATGTGTACATGTATTCGATACATTATGTAATCCAATTATCCGAACATTTGATTATCCGAACGATGCTCGGTCCCATGGGGTTCGGATAAATGGAGTTCTACTGTATTGTACAAAGGCCTTTTCAGACCTCTTCCTTAGACTTCAGCAGTCCACGGGATTTTTAATATTCCTTTGTAGAAACAGTAACCCCACCACATAAAGCTGAGCAATAGTGCAGTCAAATCTGTAACACTTATCACCCCTACAGCAGTATCTTTTATGGGACTACCTTGAAAAAACCTAGCACTGTTCACTCAAGTATTCTTAAATATTCTTTTTCCACAATTTGCTTCTGCGTGGCTTTATTTTCCTGCCTTCACTATGAGATGACCAGTAGTTATAAAGTCTTTCTGTTTTATCTAATTTTCCAGTTATTTTCATGCCATCACTACGAGACTACCAGTTCTAAATTCTGTTTACTCCTAGTTTCCTGTTATTTTCATGCAATCGCTATGAGATGGCCAGTAGTTATAAAGTCTTTCTGTTTTATCTAATTTTCCAGTTATTTTCATGCCATCACTACGAGACTACCAGTTCTAAAGTCTGTTTACTCTTAGTTTCCTGTTATTTTCATGCAATCACTATGAGATGGCCAGTAGTTATAAAGTCTTTCTGTTTATCTAATTTTTCTGTTATTTTCATGCCATCACTACGAGACTACCAGTTCTAAAGTCTGTTTACTCCTAGTTTCCTGTTATTTTCATGCAGTCACTATGAGATGGCCAGTAGTTATAAAGTCTTTCTGTTTTATCTAATTTTCCAGTTATTTTCATGCCATCACTACGAGACTACCAGTTCTAAATTCTGTTTACTCCTAGTTTTCTGTTATTTTCATGCAATCACTATGAGATGACCAGTAGTTATAAAGTCTTTCTGTTTTATCTAATTTTCCAATTATTTTCATGCCATCACTACGAGACTACCAGTTCTAAAGTCTTTTTACTCCTAGTTTCCTGTTATTTTCATGCAATCACTATGAGATGGCCAGTAGTTATAAAGTCTTTCTGTTTTATCTAATTTTCCAGTTATTTTCATGCCATCACTACGAGACTACCAGTTCTAAAGTCTGTTTACTCCTAGTTTCCTGTTATTTTCATGCAGTCACTATGAGATGGCCAGTAGTTATAAAGTCTTTCTGTTTTATCTAATTTCCTATTTTCATGCCATCACTACGAGACTACCAGTTCTAAAGTCTGTTTACTCCTAGTTTCCTGTTATTTTCATGCAGTCACTATGAGATGGCCAGTAGTTATAAAGTCTTTCTGTTTCATCTAATTTTCCAGTTATTTTCATGCCATCACCACGAGACTACCAGTTCTAAAGTCTGTTTACTCCTAGTTTCCTGTTATTTTCATGCAGTCACTATGAGATGGCCAGTAGTTATAAAGTCTTTCTGTTTTATCTAATTTCCTATTTTCATGCCATCACTACGAGACTACCAGTTCTAAAGTCTGTTTACTCCTAGTTTCCTATTATTTTCATGCAGTCACTATGAGATGGCCAGTAGTTATAAAGTCTTTCTGTTTCATCTAATTTTCCTATTTTCATGCCATCACTACGAGACTACCAATTCTAAAGTCTGTTTACTCCTAGTTTCCTATTATTTTCATGCTGTCACTATGAGGTGACCAATACTCTTGAATTCTGATTATTTACCCTGCTTCATGTTGCATCAGTGATTTACAGTCACTCTTCCCTACTTTCAACATTGAAGCTGTTATTAGGATATGGCGGGTTGTTAAATATTAGTTGTAACTGCATTTAGACCAATGGAATGTAGGGAAATACTGCAGGACCAGTGTGCCAAATGCAGTTTTAACTGAGAGGCTAGAGCACAGGAAGGGAAAAGCACTGTAAAAAAAAATAATCTCCTTAACTCATGGAGAATTACATTTTTTCTCTTGTAATTCTCTCCCCAGGTGTTACATTAACGTTAAGGTTGTGACCTTTTGACATAACCTTCCAACAGACCTGACCAATATGACAAGAATGTTTGTGTGCCTTACACATGCTTAAGGGCCATGAGACATTGTTTTATTATGGTATTTATAGATGGACTATTTTACTTGCTGATAAAAGAGGGAGATGTAAAAATACACGTAGAAAGGAATAGGAGAAACATTTTAAAAAGGGAAAAAGAAGGCATGGAAAGAATTTGAATGGATGGAACAAGACAGTGTGCTCTACAGGGAATTAAATGGTCATGGTGATGATATATGACTTAGTGATGATATATGACTTAGTGATGATATATGACTTAGTGATGATATATGACTTAGTGGTAAGGGAACACAGTAGGTAATATTGTAATGCCTGTACATAAAGACTATGGATAAGTCTGGCCCATCCAAAACAGTATGGGAGCAACAGGCCGTGACAGTTGGACTTGTCAAAAGTGGTCATGTGTTTAATGCTTAACTCTTAAAGGATGAAGTAGTGTTTTCATGTTTGACACAAGGAATTTTCTGTCGCTTTGAGGTTTCATATAGTGTTAAAGTTCAAGGGTCAGTTTATTCCAAGTTTTTTAAAAGTATGGTAATGTTATACATTGAATATATTGAATGAAGATTAATAAAATATGAAATTGCGAAAAAACAAAACAAAAACTTAGTTCAGATATACTAGCCTCCAGTCACCTGTGTATTATGAGGACCCGAAAGGGAAGCAGAGAATAGTAACACTTCCCTGCCATGCATCGTCATAAAAAAAACCACTAAGGAGGGTTGGGCATGGAGCTGGTTACACCATTCTGTAAAAAATGTTCAACCACAAAAACTTCAATAAACAAGAGGCAGGTCAACTAAAGAAAATAAAACTCAGCCATCCAAGTCAGGAGAAGGCCGTGTGCCAGGGAGGTGAATGATGCAACACAGAAAAAAAGCCAAAAGGAGACTGTGTTGCTGACTGACCTTCTCTCATCTAGGAGAACCTTCAGATTTGGCACCTGGAATGTTCAGACATTGAATGAACAAAGGAAAACTGTACGGGTGGAAGCAGAAATGAGAAATTATTAGATACCTGGGACTGCAAGACAAAGTCTGAAGGGCATAGAGAGGAAGAAACTGATCACAGGAGGAAAACCTGTTGATAGCATTACCAGACAATCCCTGTTCTGGAGTCCTCAGGATAAGAGAGGTACAGGACAACCAAAGAACACATGGAAAAGAGAACTGGAGACAGACATGAAGGGAATTAAGAAGATATGGAAAGACCTTGAGCTGATGGCGCAGGACAGGAAGACTTGGCATAAGCTTGTTGAAGGCCTGTTCTTCTTTGGAGTTGAAAGGTGAAAGAAAACTAGCCCCCGAAATCAGGCTTCCCTTCACAAGTGCCTGGGAAAATGGGACCTGAATTCTGATCATTCATCCTTTAAGAGTTAAAACACTTCGGTGGTTCAGTGTTTTTATTATCTATTTCTTAACAGGTTATTCTTGTTACCAGTGCTGGTCCTGCCACAGGAAGTAACGTCATTCAACGTTCCATGTCTGTGCCAGTTGTACGTACCCCACCAACCACACTTTCCACATATTGTGGTACTGGACCTCCAAGATCGTCGGTCTTGATTCCTGGTGGCCCTTCAACCTCTGGACCCCAAGTGGTGTCTGCCTTTCCTGGTGTGGTGACTTCGTCATCTAGTACAAGCCTGGTTTCTACAAGTGGTATGATGTTTTACGTGTGAATACGTTAATTTGTTATATGTGAAACATGGCCCCATGTAGTTTATGGAAAGGGGGGGGGGTGTCTCTGAAGAGACTCAGGAAGATTAAGAAGACTACTGCACCTCCTGGCACATCATACAAGGTGACTAGTATGAGGTTGTGAATGGAACTGACAACATCATTATGTACAACAATCAGCTACAGAAACGACCACTGCAGGAGCTTGTAAATGATTGTTGACTGCAGGAGTGTGTAAATGATTGTTGACTGCAGGAGCTTGTAAATGATTGTTGACTGCAGGAGCTTGTAAATGATTGTTGACTGCAGGAGAATGTAAATGATTGTTGACTGCAGGAGCTTGTAAATGATTGTTGACTGCAGGAGCTTGTAAATGATTGTTGACTGCAGGAGCGTGTAAATGATTGTTGACTGCAGGAACTTGTAAATGATTGTTGACTGCAGGAGCTTGTAAATGATTGTTGACTGCAGGAGCGTGTAAATGATTGTTGACTGCAGGAGCGTGTAAATGATGATTGTTGCAGGAGCGTGTAAATGATTGTTGACTGCAGGAGCTTGTAAATGATTGTTGACTGCAGGAGCTTGTAAATGATTGTTGACTGCAGGAGCGTGTAAATGATTGTTGACTGCAGGAGCGTGTAAATGATTGTTGACTGCAGGAGCTTGTAAATGATTGTTGACTGCAGGAGCTTGTAAATGATTGTTGACTGCAGGAGCTTGTAAATGATTGTTGACTGCAGGAGCGTGTAAATGATTGTTGACTGCAGGAGCGTGTAAATGATTGTTGACTGCAGGAGCGTGTAAATGATTGTTGACTGCAGGAGCATGTCAATGATTGTTGACTGCAGGAGCTTGTAAATGATTGTTGACTGCAGGAGCGTGTAAATGATTGTTGCAGGCTTCCTGCAAGGGGACTAGTTACAGTGGTGGTTCCATGCTTCATAAGGAGTGCAGTGGAATGTGATTAGCTCCACAACTGTTTTCAGGAGAATGAGAAGCATATACATAGGTAGGTGCCCCATGTTGTTCCCAGGGGTCTCTGAGGAGAAAAAGAAGAAAGTGGACGACTGTTTCCTCAGACGTGTCTTGAGATGGGACTTAGAAGTGGTTGTGCATGGGACTGGCAACCTCATCGTGTAAAACATATAGCTACAGAAACTACCTCTGTAATAGCACATACAGGCTTTGGTGCAGTCTTTCTATACGGGACCAGCTACAATGGTGACTCCATGCTCCATAAGGAGTGAAAAGGAAAAGAAGAGGAAGAAATAGGCTGATAGGTATGAAGTATTGATCAAAGCAGAAATGTTTGGAAAGAACTACCATAAATTAGGTGGAGATGCCAGTGTAGAGTGTTTGTCCAACTCTG
This sequence comes from Oreohelix idahoensis, assembly GCA_024509875.1. Classification (NCBI taxonomy): domain Eukaryota; kingdom Metazoa; phylum Mollusca; class Gastropoda; order Stylommatophora; family Oreohelicidae; genus Oreohelix; species Oreohelix idahoensis. Next base: position 81,618 of record JAMPIV010005110.1, on the reverse strand, counting down.
TGGCTCAGGAAACTGGCATGTCACCAAAAATTGCGTGTTTAAACTCTAGACATTCATTAACAGATGCATCTGTCACATCCTCCATATCAAATGGCCAGTTGTGATAACAAACAGCAGACCTGCGAAATACAAGCAGTCAGCAGCCAGTAATGTCTCTGTGATGTTGTTGTTTAACTAGGACTCTGCTGAGCTTTTCGCTATTTAGCAGTCAGTACCAAGTTGAAGAGTCATTGGTATTATCTACACTGTAGATCTAGGCTTTTCCTGTGGCTTTTCTGCCATTCCGAAACATGTTGAGTTGAAGTCATAAGCTCCAGTATCTCCAGGTTAGCTTGCATTTAAAGGATCATCACATCTGGTTCCAAACTAGGAGGAAGAAGCATGTGGTATACTGTGCATTCCCCGCCATCCAAGGGTGCTCTCCATATATAATAATAATAATAATAAATTCTTTAAGCACCAAACACGGCGCATAAGGCAGAAACCAGTGCTCTCCAGGTTGTTCGTTGTGACGCCACTCCTCTTATCTCTTGCACATTATTTAGGCCCAACGTTCTTCCTTCTCTTATTATTGTTCTTCTGAGTGTTTCTTTTGGTCTTCCTTTTTTCCTCTTACCCTCAGGAACCCAAGTGAGTGCCTGCAATGGTATTCTGTTGTTTTGCATTCGTAGGACATGACCGATATATGACCATCGTCTTTTCCTTATATAGTCGGAGACATATTTCTGCCTAGAGTCTTCTCTTATTTGTCGATTAGTCTTGAATTCTTTCCAACTGATGTTCATGAGTTTTCTAAGACATTTGTTCTCGAATGTATTCAGCTTGTTCTCCAATGATTTTGTTATTTTCCAACTCTCACAGCCGTATGTTAACACTGAGATAACATTTGAATTAAACAGACGAAGCTTGGTATGTATATTCAATGATCGTAATTTCCAAATGTTAGATAATCTATTGAAGGCGCTAGCTGCCAAAGCAATTCTAGTATGAATTTCTCTTGTTGTGTCACCATCCTGAGTCATTTTACTGCCTAAATAATTATGTAGAGCTAAAATACTGTGCTCTGGTTCTGGGCTTTCCCAAAGAATCGTCACATCCTACACAGAGCCACTTCTCAGCACCCCCTGCATAATCATTGGGTCCATAGTGAGATCCTCCTGCATGCAGGCAACCAGTTAAAAGCCAGAGTTACGTCTGGGGCTCAGGTGACTCCTGCAAGCTTAGTGAGCATTGCTGGGTTCTCAACATGTTTCACCACAGGGGGAATCCATGGAAGGTTGTGGATGATTTCAAGAGTTAATGAGGGGGTAGATATGCATGTCTCTGTTGTGTCATAAAGTTGGTTAAATTTGATACAACTCCTGTGTCAATGGTCCCGTGTAGTTCGGGGGGGGGGGGGGGGGGTCTCTGAAGAGACAAAAAATAGAACCTCTGTTGTCTCAGGCATGTTGTGAGAGGTGACCAATGTGAGGCTGGGCATGAGGCTGGCAACCTCATCATATCAAATAAAGTGTTACAGAAACCACCACTTCAAGAACATGTGAATTCTTGGTGCAGGATACATTTTGTATTTATAATACTGAAGATATTCAATACCCTTTAGCTCCGCGAGGAGCATAGACCTTCAACAAACACATGCCAAGTCCTCCTGTCCTGTGCCATCCGCTCAAGTTCTTTCCATGTTTTCCTCATCATTTTCACCTCTGTTTCCAGTTCTCTTCTCCATGTGTTTTTTGGTCTACCTCTGCCTCTCTTTCCCTGTGGATTCCAGAACAAGGACTGCCTTGTAATGCGATCAGCAAGTTTCCTCAATGTGTGTCCTATCCATCGCCAGCATCTTCTTCTCAACTCTTGTTCTACTGGCACTTGTCTGGTTCTTGTCATCAATTCCACATTTGTGACTTTGTCATACCATTTCAGTCCTTCTATTGTCATACCATTTCAGTCCTTCTATTGTCATACCATTTCAGTCCTTCTATTCTACGCAAGCACCCGTTTACTGAAAATATTAAATATACAAATTGTCTTATCCCTCCCTGGCGTTATAATGTTACATCTTCTCCCACCAAAGCTGCAATCTTTTTCGTGGTGGGTTTTTTTTTAAAGCGAGAAACTGAATTGCGTGACTGTAGAAATGAGGTGCATTTTGTTTCCATCCTTAATAGTGGCGGATGTCTAATTCTGGACACAATCACTTGAATTTTCCCCATTTGCATTTTGAGTCAGCATGCATAATTATCTTATATTTATATTTAGTAGTAGATAATGAAGGGAGTTTGTTACATTTGCAGTAACGTGGCCAGTTTAGTCGATACTTCTTTAAATAAAGATTTGGAGACGGAGTAATAGTAAATTTGATTTTGAATTTTTTTGTATTGTTTTTTTAAAAATTAGTACCAAGACAAGATTTTAATAGATGTCTATACATTTACAAATCATGTTGTGATAAGGCAGCTGTTAATTAATTAGACAAATTTCAGAGCATTAGCTCTTTTTTTTTTTTCACTTCTCCCCATGCCATTTTTGATGCATTGCTCCGTAGCTTCATTACCAGTGCATCCAGATAGATGACCACAGGAGAATTAGTGTCGTCAAGAGGATAAAAAAGTTAGTTGCTTATCCTTTACAGGACGTGGCAATCAACCCCAGCTTTTATTGGCTGTTTGTGATTTTTCTAGGCAATTTTTTTTCATTCAGTAGTTTGCCATTGCTTTCTGAACGGTACGGCGCTTATACCATTGTTAAAAATCCACACAAAGCGATCTGCTACCAAACCGCCTGCAGCAGGTTTCGAACCTGGTATATCTGGATTATGAAACTGCGTTCATATCCATTAGGCCACAGACGCCGACACGTCAAGAGGATATCTAGCAGAACAAGCCCAACAGAATTATTTCCTGCCATGTTTTGGCAGGTGAATTACTAGTGACATTAAAATGACAATAACAGGCTTTTTATTTAATGGATGTAGCCTTCATTTTGAGCATGTATAACTTCTGTCAGATTTGATTGAATGAGACCACAGGTTTGTTTTTTAAAAATGTCAACTCTTTCATTTCTCTGACTAGTGACAGTGCCATCAACAGTCGTCAGCTCATCTCCGGCCATGTTCAGTCCGTCAGTTCAAATAGGCTTTGGAAAAGTGCGGCCAAGACTGGTGCCACGCCAGCGTTACCCAGCAATGCTTGTAAGTCGTTTTTAGAAAGTATTTGTAAGTTGTATGAGTTTCAGCCACAATTTTCAGTTTTCATTGCTCCATCTTTTGTGGCGAAAAAAATAATAATATAATTCATCATCTCATCATCTCAACCCGTAACCCGTCTTGGGTCGTAGGGGTGCCATGGTGGAAGCATCAGCAGACAGGGTCCTCCACTGCTCTCTATCCTCAGCAATGCGTACAAGTGTGGAAAAACCGTGTCCTGCCCATTCTTTGATGTTATCAGCCCAGGATTTTCTTTGCCTTCCTCTTCTCCGTTTACCTTCGAATGTTCCCTGGAGGATCATTTTCGAAAGGGAGTCATGACGAGTTACATGCCCAAACCAGGCAAGCTTTCGATGTTTCACTATTGACAAAAGTGGTTCTTGGTGGCCTGCATAGGTGTTTATCTTCTCTCTAACATAGACATTTGTTTTGTGCTCTTTATAGCAAATGCGCAAAATTCTTCTATAACATTTATGCTCGAAAGCCTGAATCCTTCGCTCCGTATCTGCAGTGAGTATCCAGCTCTCACACCCATATAAGAGAATAGATAATACAAGTGATTTGTATAATTTGATGAAAATAATCTGAAAGTGGAAACGTGTATTTCATCTTCTGTCTATATCATCATCATCTCCATCTATGCTCTTTATGAAGCATGGAGCCATGATTGCTGCTAGCCTCCTTGCAGGCAGCCTGTGTCAAAGCACATACGTGTGCAATGGTGGTGTCTGTAGCAATGTGTTTTATATGCTGAGGTTGCCAGCCCCATGTGCAACCTCATACTGGTCACATTTTGCAACATACCTGAGGGAACAATAGTCCTGTTCTTTCATTTTCTCCGTGCTTCCTATATTTATCGTAACATTTTTGTTTGTTGTCATTTATTGTCATCATTATACATACTAGCATTACAAGGTAGTCCTTGTTCTGGAATCTCCACAGGAAGACTTGACATGAGTTTGTGGAAGGCCAAAGCTTCTTAGAGGGCTGAAGGGCAAATGATGATGATTATACATGGAAACCTCTCCAAAGACGGCGAGTATCTGCCTGAATGGCGAGAGGACACTTATCAGCATACAGGGAAAATAGGATGCTCATGTAAAATCAGTCTCAGGTTGGACATACCAACCTGAGATTTCGCCTCGAGTAAAAGCGGGTGTACGCTTAAAAAAAAAAAAAAATACATGGGAACATTATAATAATATAGTGATAAAGTACGGAAGTTCCACATATTTTTATCATTATATTTTTATGGTGTCATCTTAGTCATGCGGTAGATTCTTGTCAAATGCTAATTTTAGCATTTGTATTTTTTTTACTGGCCATGTTTAGTTTCATAAAACAGCATTGTTCCTGAAAGTGGAGTTGCCAAAACGTGCAAAAGAGATCTAAATCTCAGACAGGCATGTCAAAGATGAGTAATACATTCTCTATGATGATTAATGGCATGAATTGGTGGAAGAACATAACGAAGGAAGCAAACTAAAGGAAAGAGGCTATTGGTAGGAACAGGAGTGTTTTATATCTTCTTCCTCTGTAATATCCCATCTCATTTAGATCATTATGTCTGCACCCAATGCTAACAGTATGATGACATTCTCACAAAGCAAATGCCTGCATGTTTTGTAAGCCTCAACAGAAACCAGGGATAGTCATACCCATGGGGCCACAGCTTTCATCCCCATCCCCGAACACTTCTACTGGAAATCAGATGTCGCAGTCCCAACAGTCATCAGCTGGTATCCAGGTCACACCTTCTTACCACGGGGCTGGTACCATTCAGATGAAGACACTGAACAAGCCTACAATACAGATAAAGCAGGAAGGGGGTGTGTATTTATTTGTATTCACTATGCTGTTTTCTTCCTTACTTTTGTGGGGCATATGTTTTGAATACTTGGTGACTGCGAATGAGCGAACAAAGTCTTTATTTCACCAGGGTAGAGAAATAGGCATTATTGCCTTTTCAGATTTCTGCCCTGCAAAAATTTAATTTATTAAACAAGAAACAAAAGATTGTTATTAAAATGAAGGAAGAAGAATCATAATTTTAGTGAAAAGGATACAGTGAAGAGAATAATGGATTACAACATATGAGCTGCAACAGGACATAGATAATATTAATATTGTATTCCTTAACTAGGAGGGAGGGAGGGAGATAGAAAGTGAAAGTAGTGAAGCTTTAAAAATGTCCTTGTTCTAGAATCCCTGGAGTAAGAGGTTAAAGGTAAAGGATCCCGTTACACGCCCATTGATTCATATTGGGAATATGGTGTTAGGCCCATATTTTCTTGACCATCGGCACACTAGGGGTGATGTGGTCAGCATTACGCCGACCGCCTTAACCTTCCCAGAAGTTGCTCTGGTACCCAATTGGGGGCTGGGTCGACCCAGGAGTCGTTTGCGGCCTAAAAAAAATCCCACATCATCTGGGGTCGAATCATAGACCACTGAGCTAGGAAGCCAGTGCGCTAACCACTATGCTACCGTGGTTCCCCTGGAGTAAGAGGCAGACTGAAAAACACAGGGAGAAGAGAACTAGTGACAAGCTTGAAAGTGATAAAGAAGACACAGAAAGGTTTTGAGCAGATAGCACAGGACAGGAGAACCTTTTTTGTTGAAGGCCTATGCTTCGTAGGGAGCTGAAGGGTAATGAGTAACTGAATTAAAAAGCGAAAGTTTCACATGTAGAGGTCAAATACACATTTATTTGTTTCAGTGTAAGAGAAGACATTTTGACTTTATGTTGTCCTGTTGCAGGCATGAAGATTATTACTCAAAGTAACACTAGCAAAATTCTGCCCAAACCAAGTCAGATGACAAACAGTGGGGGGACCCCAGTTGTGATGGTCAACACCGGACAGTCCACTTCTGGCAGCACCTCTGGTGTAACACTTTTGCCGAGATCAGTATCATCTTATACAGGTAAAACAACGCTGTCTAGTTCTTCTTCTTTCTGTAGTAACCAGGTGGGGTTTTCCAGGGTAGGTAGGGTGTTTGAGGATAGTATATGACAATAAATGAGGAGGCTGCTGTAAAACTGGTAAGGAAACAAATATATAAATTAAAAAATAAAATGGTATGAAATCAGTTTTACAAGTTAACGGTACACAGGAGAGTGTTTCCTGTGTACCGTTAACTTTTAAACTGATTTCATACCATTTGTAATTTATATATTAGGGTGTTTGAGGAGACAAAGAATGAAATCATTGCTTCCACACGCATGTTGCAAGTGGCTAGAATTGTGAGGCTGTGCATTGAGCTTGTGGCCATATCATGTCAGACAAGTTACAACAGGAAAAAAAGACATTGTAAGAATACAGGAAATCATTTTGGTGCATGTTTTGTATAAGGAGGTCAGCTGCAGGTGCTCCTTAAGTAGCAAAAAAAAAAATCGACTAAAAATAATAAGAAATGCAGCAGCACGGAAGGATGAGGCTACTTTCAGTCTCTGTGCTCTGTTTAAAGCTACCTCCATAACTTGGATGGACAAGGATCACCAGAAATATTGTGTGTTTTACTTTCATTCAGTCAGTTAGTACCCTTTAGCTCCCCAGGGAACACAGGCCTTAACATACACATGTCAAATCATCTTTTGAGTGTCATCAGCTCTTGTCTGCTCATCATTTTTGTTTCTGTCCATAGCTTTCTTCTTTATGCGTTCTTTAGTCTGCCCCAGCTTCTCTTGTCCTAGGGGTAATGCTATCAGCAGGGTCTTCTTCTCATCTCTTGTTCCCTGGTGCTTGTCTGGTTCTTGTCATCAGTTCCACATTGGTGACCTTGTTGTGCCATTTAAATCTCTCTGTTCTACGCAAGTACCCGTTTATGAAAGTCTGTAACTTGATGTTGTTGTTTTTTAGTTGTTCTCCGTGTTTCAGAGCCACCCATATGTTACCGGGGACCGAAAAGGGAGCAAAGAATAGTAACACTGTAACCTACATGTCGTAAGAAGCGACCAAGAAGGTTTGGGCATGGGATCGGCTAACTCCATTCTGTAGAAAATTGTTAGCCACTAAAACTTCAACAAACAACATTCAGTTTAACGCTGCCTCCTTAACTTGGGTGGACTATTTCATCTCCAGAAAACTCTGCCTTGTACTTTGCTTGTGTTCACGTCTGCATTCTTGTTTTTTGTTTTCATTTATCTTTATAATGGTTTGTGTTGTTATCCATACTTTGTGCTGGTGCTATCTTTTTCCCATAACTTCATGTGTCCTGTTTCATATATTTGTTATCTGTTGCCAGTAGTGTCCTGTGTATGCTTTATCTTCTAGGTGTTGGAGCACTTAGTACTTATTGGATAGTGTAACTATAAATTATTTTATTGTTTCTTGATTTCTGTGATATCCCGTATTAAATTGTTGTCTATAGCTACATGTTGTTCTATATGTTATGAGTTTCATCTTTATGTTGGCTAGCAGAAAATAGTGATCTGATACTGTATCTGCTTCTCTACGTACTTTTACGTCATGTACATGATCCAAAGTTTTTATTTTTACATATATGATCAGTCTGATTTTCTGTCTTATGGTCTGCTGATATCCATGTTGCTTTATGCGTTCTTTTATGTGGAAACGTTTCCTCCTGTGGCCAGTTGATTTGAAGCAAAGAAGTTTATGAATATTTCTCCTTTTACATTCATTGTCCTAAATCCATGTTTTCTCATGATCTCTTTAAAACCACTATTGTGTGTTCCATTTAGGTCACACATCAAGATTGTAATGTCTTTTCTTCCCTTTTTATTCATGATGTTGTGAAATCTTTGTGTAAAATTCTTCTTTCACAGCTTCTTCTTTGATCATTAGTTGGTGTATTACTTTGGCAAATGTTTCATCTTTATTTTCCATTCAGCAGTTTTGAATGTTGCTGATATTAATGTGAGTCCCACTGCTTCCTATTTTATGAGTACCTTCTGCACTTTCTTTGACAACGTTAGAGTCACACCTTCACTGTGTTGTGGAATGTCTTCCTCATGTCCCAAAGGTAGCACCATTTCTCATGTATTTTTTCTTTCTTTCTTTCACTTCCACCATATTTCTAAGAGGCACAGCATGTCAGTTTTATAGGATTACATTTCTGTTGGAGCCAAGGTAACACAGTGGTAAGTGCACTGGCTTCCTAGCTTGGTGGTCCATGGTTTGATCTCCAGTTGAGGTGGTATTATTTTAGGCGCAAAAGGCTCCAGGGTTGACCCAACCTTATTAATTGGGTACCAGAGCAACTCTGGGAAGGTTAAAGGCGGCCAGCGTGATGCTGACCACATCACCCCTAGTGTGCAGATGGTCAAGGAAATATGGGCCTAACACCACATTCCCAATATGCCTGAATGGGCATGTAACAGGATCCTTCACCATTACCCTACATTTCTGTTGCCATCTGTGCAGTTTTTCCTTGTTCTTTTAGTGTTTGAACATTCCAAATAAAAAAGATGAATCAGCAACCTAGACTGCTTTCATCGTTCTCTAGTTTTTTTTAAATGAACCTCCTAGAGGACCTTTTTCTTTGATGGCTGAGTTGAATTACTAACATTATTGGCTTTTGTTGACTTGTCCACGCTTTTTTGTTTGTTTGTTTTGTTTTCTTTTTGGCTGTAAGTTTCTACTGGATGAAGCCCAACTTACTCAGTTGCCTCCTACAACATGTTATGTGTTAACTGTTCTTTATTTCCCTTTCAGATCCCGGTAGCACATATACCAGGTATCATATAACCACCTCTATCTCTCTCATGAAACTAGCAGTCTGTCTCATGCTTGTCTTATCACCTTTCTCCCTCATGAAGGTTGGTGAAAGTGTGGAGTCATTTTGTTTTTCCTCATGAAACAGGCATTCCTAGAGAATGCTATGGTATCTCTTTCTGTTTAATTGATGGTATTTTTGGTCTGCTGTTTGTTGGCTGAAATTTATCTGGCTGTTTTCTTGGTAAGTAATAGTAGTAGATCCCTTAAGTCATGACTGACTATGGGTATGCATCCCTGAGGTGATATCCCTCAACTGTTTTCTTCCCTGGAATTCCTTTTGGCATGTTCTTTTCTCTTCTGCTTTTTGTGAGAACCTCTTTTCGCCCAATCTGAGGTGGCACCTTAGGGAGCATTGCCACTTGGTGCGATTGGCAGCTTCATCTTCTCAAGTTGTTGGATTTATGCCCAGTGCCTTCATGTCTCTCTTACACACATCTTTAAACTTCAGCTGTGGCTGCACGGCTGTTCTTTTGCCCTCTTCCAGTTGTCCGTAGAAAATATCTTTGGGCATGCGACCATGCGGCCAAGTTACTTAGTAAGTAGTAATGTGTGTATATGCTGTATAGGAATCACACATTCTATAAATATTTTTTTGTGGTGGGTGTGATACTGTACTGTAATTTATTTTTTCAACAGGCCCATGTTTCTTCTCCTTGTAGTATAAACGTTCTTTTTCAGGAGTGGATTATGGTGGAGTTCTATTTTATCCGCCCCATGTTTCTTCTCTATGAATAGTAGGGGAGGTTAGTCTCTTTTTGTAGGGGATTAATTGCGTTTTTTTTTTCCATAGGGATTACTGTAGTTTAGTACAGATTTGCACCAGTGCTTTGTAGTAATTTCGTTCTAGTAGTCGTATTTTGCTTTGTTAAAATTATGGCGATCATTCTTTGTTAAACGGGTGATGGGGTTAGTGACCTCTACCCATGTACGTTCAAACCGGGCGCTTCAGCGAATCAACGGTTATTCTGCTCACGCCAAGAGGTAAAGTTATTTAATATGACGTAAAGGAAGACGCGCACGATCTGAGTGACCATTGACTCACGAGTTGCGTACAATCTAATTATAGAGCATGAGCACGGGATATTTTTAGATTTTGCCGAATTATTATTGGTTTAAGAGTAAAGCGTGGCGTGGGGTTTTGGCGGTTATTCAAAAGAATAAATATCAGAGAAATTCTTTAGCGGGCCTCTCTTGGTCTCCAGATTCCAGCTGTGTAACTTAGGCAAATTCGTTTGCTCTTAAAAGTGGTAAATTCGAATCTTGGTATGTTCATAGTTAATTTAGCGTAGGACTTAGACTTAGTTTCTTAATAGAATATTAGCCGTTTAGTTAAGTAACTTTTAAAATTAAACGACAGCGCCATCAATTGCTATCTAGAATATACTCAAAGTGCGCCTATATAGTTTCTGTGAATAGTAGCTGTATCTCTGATTTTTGGTACAGGCTTTTTGAGCTATTAATTGTGTGGCAAGGCTTTTGAGATGTTCATGGGGTAAGGTTTAGCACTAAGGTAAACCGGCGCTCAGTAATATGTAGAAGGTAGTTGTGACAAACGCAATTTAATTCTGTAAGTTAAAAAAATATATATACGGGAGCGCATGTATGTATTTCATTTCATTGAGTATTTAATTCTGAGAATTTACAAGTGTAGATACTCAAGCTTAGTTGTGTGGTTTGCTAGCGGGCTATTTTTGATCATGTAGTGGGATGAGAAGGGGAGTGAGAGATGTAATTATTTTCTGAGATGGAGTTTCATTATTCCTAGAGATATATATCTATATATATTATATAGTTGTGTAATTTATTTTACCGAGTTGGTGTAGGAAGATGGTGTATACAATTGTGTAAGCGAGAAAACAATCACGGGTCAGGATCGAAAGTAGACCTTAGTATTTTTGTACAGGAGTTCCCTCAGTGTATGTATTCAGTGTATGTAATGTTGTGACGGCTGACGGACCAGAGATCTGGGTCAGCCTGTGTTGGGCGTCTGGGTTTACATAACAGACATTGTTAAGAAGAGGGGAGTGTATGGTAGAGTGACCTGTAGTTTGGAAAATATTTACGTATCGCTTGTGCGACAATAGAGAGGGAGCTGTATTGATTTAAAGGATGTATTCATGGGAGTTAGGTGTTAAAGATGTGTAATTTTTGATGTGTGGTACATATGTTGCATTATTTTTGTCTACAGCGGTTCACGGCTCAAAGGGAGGGTTGAACCAGGCCTTTATCAGTACCAACGGCAAATCTGTCATCTCAGGAGCAAAGCGCTCGAGATATCGCCAGAGGTGAAGAACCGAGAAGTTCCATTGCAGTGAAGAGAAAAATCTTCAGCTGGAACTGGTTCTCAACAATCAGGAGCTCTAAGCTCACTAGAAGCGCATCATTATTGGTGCGTCGCCAAGTGCTTCAAAAGGCCATAATAAAGCCTTGAAATCTGCCTTTGGCAATCACATATGGTGGTAGTGAACCAGACCTGTTATCAGTACAACGGGAAAGAGATTGGGAAAACCTACTTTTCCTAACCAGCCACTCATCAGATCCTCAGAAGATGACTGTCGCGTCAGAGCGTCCCTGAGTCTAAAGCCCAAGTCATCAACAGCGAAAACTAGTGGAGGGAAATAGGGTTACAATTCCTTCGGAACGCTTTAGAGTGGAGAGACAGAAGTGTTAAAGAATTATAAAAACATAGTAGAGGACAGCTTCTGAAGTTTTAGTAAGGAAGTTAGTTGTGGAGCAGTGTTCGGGAGTTGCAGTATAGGCGGTTTAGAAAAGAAGTCCTGCAGAGATTGTGTAGACATTTCATAGGGTTTACAGCTGAACAGTGGTGTTCAAATTATAATTTAGAATAGCTAGTTGGAGTGGAGGCTCGAAATCCGAGACCCCCCCAAGTTCATTGTGGGTTTGTTTAATCGTTAATTCTTTTTCCCATACAGGTTGAAACTCGTGGGTGAAGGGTTGGGATTGATTACAAATCAATTTAATTGTTCTTGTTCTTTTTTCCAGGTGTGTGAACACGCACTTTATTTATTTATATATGTTATTTGAATTTGTGGTGTAAATAAAACAATTTAAACTTTAGTCTGGATCAGTCACTTACTTTACTATTCCTGTACGTATATATATATATATATTGTCTGTGTAGTGTGTCTGTGGAGTTTAGTTAAACCTTATCTCCTTAGGGCAGTAAGAGGTGGTGAGGCTATAGCAATCATAATATGTCACAAGTAGCAAGGGAGAGTCAATCTAGGTTCTCGCCCTTGACGCCAATAGTCTCATCTTTCCACAGTCACTGTCATTTTCATCTAAAATCTATCTTCTAAGACTTTCTTCCTACTAGTGTCTTGTCTCTATATTTAGGCAACCCCTAGTCTAAAATCCACTTCGTGACAGTGGGTAGGTTTCCTAATTTTTAAAGTTTGCCAGGGCAGCAGCCTTATGGCCAAACCTTTACGATGTCCAACTGCCGTGTTTTTTTTTTACGTGCGCAACTTGCACACAGGACCTCCTAATTTTTCGCCCTTATCCGAGAAGGCTAGGCATCCAATCTCACTACCCAGGGGACCAGGGGGGAGTATGACATAATTAAGACTACTGGTTCTGAAAAAAAATAAGTGTAAAGGAAAATTATAATGCTTAGTATGCTTCTATTACATCTGACTCTGGATGTTCCCACGGTTACTTTTCTTTGAAACTATTTTTAGATTATTGCTTTGGTCTCTTTAGTTGTTGTCCTGCCCTTGGTTCACTTTTTATTTCCTCTTGGGGAAATCTGCTTTCTTGTTTCTAGTTTGTGTGAAGTCATCAATTACTGTCAGGCTTATGTCTTATTTGAAATTGCTGTTTTCATCTGTTCATTGAACTTTGTTGTTTTTGTGTGTTCTCTGAAATGGTTAATATTTTATCTTTCATTGAAACTATTGCTTCTTTTTTTTTTTTTTTTTTTAATTTGAAGTGATTGATTTACTCCTACTTTGAATTAACTTGTCTGTATATTTGTTGAAATGGTTGATTGATTGTTTTTATTTTTAATTGAATTGACAGATTTTATTCCTACTTTTAAATAGTGTGTCTATATATTGAAGTCATTGTTTGATTGTATTTTTGGTTTATTTTAAATTGAGGTTACCAGTTTTATCTTCACTTTGGAATAGCATGTCTGCATATTCATTGAAATGATTGATTGTTTTTGTTAGTTGAAGTAACTGATTTTATTCCGACTTTGAAATAATGTGTCTACATATTCATTGAAACAATTCATAGCTCACTCTGGTGGCAAAGTGTTGAACATCACTACTCCTGGTGGCAGAGTAATCGCCACGACAACTAAAGCTACTAATGTCGTTACTGTCAACCCAAAGACTCTTCACCTAACCGCAGTCAAGTCTGGTTCAGGTAGCACAACAGGTAACATTTGCTTGTAATTGTTAAACGAAAGACTGGATACTGTTGCATTGTGGGTGTGTTTCATGAACTAAATTTATGAGTTTGAGCATAGTTTAGGACCTGTTGAAAGTGCATTACGAGGTGATATCCAAAAGTCCCCGGATTGCCGCCATAAAAAACCATAAATCACTACCATCACCTTTGAAGCAGTCCACTTGGGAGTTGATACAATGATCCCAGCACCTTTTCAGCTCTTGGAAGCAACTCTGGAAGTCCGTTCTTTGGAATTTTGTCCAGCAGATCCACCAATTCCACCTGAATCTCCTCTGTGTTCTTGAATCTGTATCCCTTCTTACAGGGCACTAAATAGTGATAGGCAGGAGTGAGGGAGCACTGTCTTGTTGTTTCCAGTAAAAAACTGCTGACCAGAGTGGCTTGAGTTAGTGCGTTGTCAGGATGCAGAAGCCAGCCTTTAATCATCATGATGTACAGTCAGTTTATTTAAAATAGAGCATCATGGTGGTGGTTAGAACACCTGCATCTTAAGGCAAAGGAACTGTATTCAGAACTCTGATCCATCATGCTAAGGTCTAGTCAGCTATAAAAATGGGTATGTGACTGTGCTTGTGAGTTAGGGAAGGCAAAGGCAGTGAGGAAGAAAACTGGTTACCCTTTTGTATAAAGCCTGAGACCTAGTATAGGTCAAGTTTTGAACACTTCACTGTCGTCCAACCTTTACCTTTTTTTTTTTTTTTTAAATTTAAAATCTTCCTTTCATTCATCTCCTTTTGTGCTCCATTGAGAGCATGAAACCACCATTCACAGCTGGCTTCCTTATTGCAAGAAGTCTGCTTCAGAGTACAGTAGTGGTTTCTGTAGCTTGTTGTTTTTACCTGATGAAGGTGCCCAACGTCACGTTAGTTGCCTTGTACTGAGGAAGCTGTTGGCTTGCTCTTTCTTTCTCTCTCATGAACTACACGGGGGCACTGAGATATCTGGGACAGAAATATTTTAGTGTTCGTGACCACTATTTTGAACCTTGAATGTGTTAAAATCCAAGTGCATACATCTCATGGTGAACTATCTCTAACGGTTAGAAATCTATCCTGTGCAGTGTCAAAGCCAAATGTGATCGTAGTACAGAAGACGCAGCATACCCGGTTCCAGAACCCACTGGGACAAGGAGGATCAAATATAAGGACCATTACCACATCAGCACTGCCTGGGGCCATTGACAAGGTAGGGGTGAGTTAAGATAGACAAGGTAGGGGTGAGTTAAGATAGACAAGGTAGGTGTGGGTTAAAATAGACAAGGTAGGGGTGAGTTAAGATAGACAAGGTAGGGGGTGAGTTAAGATAGACAAGGTAGGGGTGAGTTTATATAGACAAGGTAGGGGTGAGTTTATATAGACAAGGTAGGGGTGAGTTAAGATAAACAAGGTAGGGGTGAGTTAAGATAGACAAGGTAGGGGTGAGTTAAGATAGACAAGGTAGGGGTGAGTTAAGATAGACAAGGTATTTTTTTTTGCTTCTGAGTCAGGTGTTGTTAGCGCCTGTGTGTACTTGTTTTGATTTCCTTTTCTTTGTGTCTTGTTTTTTGTTGTTTTTGTTTTATTGTGATAGAGAAAAAGTGTATCTGTTGAAACATTCTGTCATTATTCTATTGTATTGTAAAACTGGCATTTCAGCTTCCTTCCTTCCTCCCTCCCTCCCTCCCTCCCTCCCTTCGTTCCTGCAGGCAAATTTGTAACTTTTTTAAAACCTTAGTAATGTTCAGTGTGCACATCTACCTTACAGTTATATATTTTTGCCAGTTTCTGTCTGTTTTATATAAAGCAAATACATGTATTTGATGAGTTTGTACTGTATACAATTTTAACGTAAAATAACAAAAATTACCCAGTTAGGAGAGGTTACACCTATAGGGACAAAATATATCACAGGGTAGATAATGCCAATAGGGTAAATAGGACAAATTCTAAAGGTTAATAAAGGAAAATAAGAGATAGAAAATGTTCCGGACATAAAAAAGAAATTAACAGTTCATTGTCAGTCAAAATAGGCAGAAAAATTGATGACAGACTTGGCAAGAGAATGACAGCACTGTCAATACGTGTACTGGAAAAGAGCCTGTGATAGTGTACTGTGAAAGCAAGAGGCAGTAAGTGTTGGAGATCTATTACAACCAATTTTCCACATGAAAATGGTACTTGATCCAAACTGATCATTTGCAATGTGTGTCAGAGTCACCCTGCCCCCATATACTTCCCGGGGGGTCTGTGAAGAGATAAAGAAAGAGTGGGACTACAAGGTGACTAATATGAGGTTATGCATGGAGCTGGCAGACACATCGTATAAAACAAATTGCTACATAAACTGCTGCTACAAGAGCACGTGAATTCTTGTTGCAGGTTTCATATAAGGAGATCAGCTGTAGTGGTAGCTCCATGCTACATACGGAGCAACAAGGAAAAATGATGATGATAATGGGGCTGACAGCCTGATGATGATAATGGGGCTGACAGCCTGATGATGATAATGGGGCTGACAGCCTGATGATGATAATGGGGCTGACAGCCTGATGATGATAATGGGGCTGACAGCCTGATGATGATAATGGGGCTGACAGCCTGATGATGATAATGGGGCTGACAGCCTGATGATGATAATGGGGCTGACAGCCTGATGATGTAAAACTAATTGCCACATGAACCACTGCCACAGGAGCACATGAATGCTTGGTGCAGGTTTCATATAAGGAGACCAGTTGTAATAGTAGCTTCATAATGAAAATGATGATGATGGGCAGAGTCACCTGCGTGGTTGAAAATAATCATTCTGGAATGTTCCCTTCTTTTTAATTCAATAAAACGCAGGAGCTGATGGGTCTTGTTCACAAAGATTCACAAGGCAGGCATGTGCTGACAGCATCTAGTCCATCCATCACCACAACCAGCACAGGCAGGGGTGGGGAGAGAAGGGTCATCATTACCACAAGTGGAGGTAGTGGTGAGGTTAAACAGGTGAGTAGTCCACACAGTCTGTGAGAGGGTTATATCATTGTTTCACATTGTCACAGTGTGTGAGAATATTCTATCCTTGTTTTGTTTTTTTGGAACTCCGCCTATGCCGGTCCCAAGCCCGGATGAAAAAGGAGGAGGGCGGCCTGCATGGAGGCCGTAAGGGGGCAGCCCCTCCACCATGCAAAGGCACAACAGGCCAATCACCTGTTTGCTTTAAATCATGATTACGCGAACTACAAGAGAGAAGGCCGGACTGATTCTAGGGGCGACGAACTGGAACGGACTACGGACTACTATGATAGGAAACTCTTTACAGAGCGATACAACAGGAGGCAATCTGATCATCAGAAGAAGTCCCCCCATCAGACAAGTGTTTCGGCCCAGTATACTCCTTTACACTCTAAGGGGGGCGGGCCCACTTGGGTCATGACTCCCAAGCGTCTCAGCCTCCTGTTGTCTTGTATCGAAAATGAACCCATTTCACTTATGGTAGCAACTTTAATCCACAACTCCGCCAGCCGTGGAGGCAATTGTGAAAGTAACAAAGAGAAGACAAATTATTCCGTTCGTTCCGTCGCACACACTGAGACACCATCGCGAAGCCGCCGAGCCTAGCCACTGAAATTCTGACACTGACACCTCCTATAATATACATCGCCTGTTGCCCCTCAGTCACAGCCCGCTCACTAGTACACCACAAAACTCAGCGTTTTGTGGACTTAGAAAAATTCCTGGAGCTTGGAGCACAGGGGGTATAAATGGGAAGGAAGAGGAGCTGGTGGAAGAGATGAGGAAAGCAAAACTGGAGGTCCTGGCTATAGCGGAGACGAAGAAAAAAGGACAAGGAGTCATGGATCTCGATGGCAACACGTTGCTCTACAGTGGTGTACCCATATCTGAGAGAGCTAAAGGGGGCGTGGGTTGCATTGTGGCCCAGGATCAAAAAGATAGTATCGGGGGATGGAGCTTTGTCTCAGAGCGCATTGTGGTTGTAAAGCTAGGGGAGGGAGAGGCCGTGGTCAGCCTGGTCGTGGTGTGTGGGCCAGGTGGGGATGGGGGAGCGGAGGTCGGGGAGGAGTTCTTCGGGCTGCTTCGGAGGACGGTGGATGACTGCCTGGATGAAGTTATTGTGCTCGGAGGTTTTAGTGCCAGGGTTGGAGGTGACCATGCTGGATGGGGTGGGGTTGTCGGAAGATATGGAGAGGGTGCTCTCAATGGCGGTGGAGGGCGACTCCTTAGATTCTGCAGTGAGCAGAATCTGATCATTACAAACACAAAGTTCCCCCATAAGCGCATACATGCATACACTAGATGTGAGCCAACCGGGAGTGGGAGGTCGGTGGTCGACTGTGCCATTGTTCGGAGAAGCTCATTCAGATATGTCCGAGATGCAAGAGTCTGGAGGGGGCCAGAGATTGGAAGTGATCACTACCTGCTAACAATCAAACGAACAACAGAAGGAGTTGCTCGGCCTAGGGGCTGCCCAACATCATGCAAGAGGCCAAGTGGACGAGCGGGAGAAGTGAGCATTGGGACCTGCGGGCTGGGAGGGCCAGAGGTTAAGACCAGATGTTGGGGGCTTGTTGCTACGGCGGTGGGCAACACTGGGGAACGACCTGATGACTTGGAAACCCTCTGGAATGGGTTCGGGGATGTCATGGGGACAGCTGCTGCGGAGGCGTGCGGTGGGGTCCGACTTGGGAGCCGGAGAGGGAGGGCACCTTGGTGGACAGAGGAGGTCAGGGGGAGGGTGGGAGAGAGGAGGATGGCGTGGAGGCAATGCTTGGGAGCTGGGGACACAACAGGACAGGTGGAGAGTGTGTGACACTCGGAGCGGGGGCGGAGAGCAGAGTGCTGGCGGCGAGGCGGGGGTCCTGGGGGGAGTTTGGAGAGGGGCTGGAGAGGGATGCACGGGAGAACCAGAGGTTGTTCTGTGGGGCCCTGGGGAACGTGAGGAGAGAGGGGCGGTGCCCTCTCAGGTTTATAAAGGACAGGCGGGGCGGGTTGCTTGCTGCCCCGAGGGGGGTGATAGAGGGATGGAAAGGGTATTTCTCAGGGCTCCTGGATGGTGGGAATGGTGGGGCATCGGAGGTGATAACCACTGGCGCAGGGGAGAAGGCCAATGATGGTGAGGATGACATGGGGATGGAGGGGCTGGGGGCAGCGCTGGAGAGGATTGGGATGGGCGGGGCAGCAGGGCGTGATGGTGTGGCACCAGGGGTGGTTGGGTGCGTGGGAGCATCAGGCGACCTGTTGCTCTTAGGAGTTCTACGGGCAGCATGGTGCAGCGGGACCATACCGGGGGATTGGGAGATTGCCATCGTGACACCAATTTTCAAGAGGGGTGACGGTCGACGGTGTGGAGGCCGTGGAGGCGTGTCCCTTCTCGGTGTCCCTGGTAAAATCTGCTCTAGAGTCCTGGGGCGGAGACTCCGACGCCTGGCTGGGCCACGGTTGGATGGGGTCCGGTGCGGATTCCGAGCGGGCCGAGGTGCTCGGGACCTGATCTTCGCACTCGGACAGCTGAGTGAGGAGGCCCTTGGGTATAGGAGTGAGATCCGTCTTTGTTTCATGGGTCTGGAGGGGGCGTTTGACAGGGTCCCCTGGGGCGGGCTTTGGGACTGTTTGGCAGGGAGGGGTATTCCAGCGCCTCTGGTTCATGCTGTGCAGAGCTTCTGCAGGTCTTGCGGAGGTTATGTGAGGACGGCAGGCCATGGGTCAGAGGAGTTCAGGACCACCACTGGTGTGGGACAGGGTGATATCCTGTCACCTTACCTCTTCGTACTCCTTATGGGCGATGTCATCAAGGCATGTAGGGAGAGAGCGGGAAGGTATTCAGTGGGGTGCTGGAGGATGGGACGGGTCTGTGTTTCGGAGCTGGCGTTTGCTGATGATGTTGCCCTGATTGCTAAATCAGAGGCACATCTCCAATCCAACCTGCGGGTCTGGAGGGAAGGGCTGGAGAAGAGAGGGATGGTCATAGGCAGCTCTAAGGCAAAATCCATGGTGGTATCGCGAGAGGAGAGAGGACATCGGATTAAGTTGGGAGAACAGGTCCTGGAGCAGGTCGACCGCTTTAAATATCTCGGAGCTATTATAGACCGAAAGGGAGGCATCAAAGAAGAGTTGGCCACTCGAAAAGCAGCGGCTGGGAGACTTTTTCAGGCCATAAATCGTGGATTCCTCAGCAAGAAAGAGGTTGGTAAGAAAACGAAGATGGCTGTATACCGCTCCACCTGTGTCCCGGTCTTGACGTGTGGATGCGAGTCGTGGGCGGTGACTGCGGCCCACAAAAGCCGGATCCAAACCTCAGAAATGAGGTATCTGAGGAAAGTGGTTGAAGTGACAAGAAGAGACATGGTCCGCAACCAGACGATCCGTCAAGGCCTAAAATCCCATCCGCTGCAGACCCAAATAGAACAGTCCCAACTGGGATGGTTTGGCCATGTCTGCAGAGTGGGAGGGGATCGGCTGCCACGACAGGCATGGGAGGCAAGGAGCCAGGGGTCCAGACCTCCGGGGCGACCCGGAGTCCGCTGGGAGGACAACATTAGACAATCTTTGAAGGACCGAGGACTGGAGTGGAGCCAGGCCGGGAAGAGGACAGCTGATGGAATGGTCTGGCGCTCTCTCTTCCAAACCTCTACACCTCACGGTAGAAGGGGAACGACTAAGTAAGTAAGTAAGTAAGTTTTTTTTTGGTCTTCTAGATGTGTGGAAATTCTGTCCCTTGTTGCAGTCTCCACATTGTCGGAGAATGTTTTAAATGGTAACCAGGCTACAAAGTCTATATTTTGACATGCGTTATAATATTAATGGGTGCTCAATTTATCTTTCACGGTACAGAGTGCACAGTTTCCGTATTTTCTCGAACATGCACCATAAAATATTGCAAGGCATGGGCATTATTTTAATGGGTGTTCAATTTAGTTCTCATGGTGTAGTGTGCACCTTTCCATATTTTCCCAAAAAGCTGGCAGGATTTTTTCATTGTTTGTTACACAGCGTTTCACTTAGTAACATGGAGATAATTTGTTTTTTATGGCACCGTTTACATTTCTGTTGCCACCTGATCTGTTTCAGGTGGAAATAGGTACTCATTTTTGTGTACTGTCCTTCTGGACAATATGTCAAGAAAGTTATCAGGAAGGCTACAAGATAAAATGCCAAGAACAAATCTGGTCCTATCTCTTGATATGAAGGACAAAGTACAGTTACACAAGAGTACAGATCACCATAGCCCCACTGTAAGAGAAAAAAAAAAACCACGTGGGGAAATAGAACTGGAGACATTCATGAAATTGATAAAGAAGATAGGGAGAGACCTCGAATTGATGGCATAGGACAAGAAGGTTTGGGTTTGTTTTTGTTGAGAACCTGTATCTTGTCAGGGGCTGACAGGTATTTATTGACTGATCAAGGTGTGGCCAGGACAGTCCTTGGTTGTTGAATATGCCTTTGATTTTTGTTCTGCCAATTTTATGTATGAAGAAATGCATGGAGGCATATCTGGAGTTATCAGTATATGACCACCCGATAAGCACAATGCTACAGTATACATATGTGGAAGTTAACCTCTGTCTGTGGGAGCCGCGCTAGCGTAGTGGTTACAACACCGCTCTGGCGACCGGGTGATACAGGACCAAACCCGGGCGACGGCATTTGAGGATTTTTCATCGACCGGGATTTGGACTGGATTAACTCGAGACGTGGCGAGGACATTTGAAAGAGTGTCGTCGACCAGGGACTGGCGGCTCCTGAGCCGACCCAGCTGCAATGGGTACCTCCGAAATCGGCGAGTATTTGCCTGAATGGCGAGGGACACCTGTCTCTGTACAAGAAATAAAGGGATACTCACGTAAAATCAATGTCAGGTTAGACATAAAATAATAACCTGAGATTTCGCCTCGAGTATTAGCGGGCGTACGAAAAAAAAAAAAAACCTCTGTCTGTGAGGCCAATTACTCCCTCATTGACTCTTGACATCATCCACACACTTCTAGAGATTCCCACTGTGGTGAAACGTTGAGAACCATAGCATTGCACACTAAGCTTGGAGAAGTCACTTGAGCCCCAGACGTAATTATTTGGCTTTGACCTGGTTGACTGCATGCAGAAGGATCTTGCTGTGGACCCAGTGATAGGCAGGGGAAGCTAGGAAGTGGCTCTGTGCAGAACGTGACAATTCCTTGGGAGAGCCCAGACCCAGAACACAGTATTTTAGCTCTGCATATTTGGAGAGCCCCTTTGGATGGCGGGGAATGCACAGTATGCCACGTGCTTCTTACTCCTAGCTTGGCATCAGATCCTTTAAATGCAAGCCAAGCTGGAGAAACTGGAGCTCATAACTTCAACTCAGCACATTTTGGAATGGCAGAAAAGCCACAGGAAAAGCCTAAATCTACAGTAGATAATACCAAGGAGTCTTCAGCTTGGTATTGCAAAAGAGCAAGAAGCAGCTCAGCAACCCTTTAAACAACAACAATAACAAATATATTAAAAAACAAAATGAAACGTTACTGCAGTTGTAACAAATCCATATTATCTAACCATGTTCAATACACTTTATCTGCCAGTGGAACACAGACCAGCAAATTTACTCCAAACCTTCCTGTCCTGTACCATCTGTTCAATGTCTTTCCATGTGTTTTTCATCCCTTTCATGTCTGTCTCAAATCCCTTCTCCATATACTTTTCAGTCTTCCTCTATTTCTCTCGCCATGGTGATTCTAGAATAAAGACTGCCTTGTAATACTATGACCTAGTTTCCTCAGTGTGTATCCTATTCAGTACCAGCGTCTTCTCCATATATCTTGTTCCAATGGCACTTGTCTCGTTCTGTCCATCAGTCAGAGGCAGATTTACTATGACGGTAATGAAGCTTAAGCTTCAGGGCCCCCAAGTCCAATGGAGCCCCGTGTTTATGAACTTTCCAGTTTTCTCTGTAATATGTTTCTTTCTCATCCCCCAACACTTTTTATTTTATAAAAGGGGTTGCTCCAAGAGTTCAGGCTTCAGGGCCCCCAAAATGTAGATCTGCCACTGCTATCAGTTCCAGATTGAAGTTCTGCACAGGCACCCATTTATGAAAGTCAGCAATGTTCTGGTTGCCCAACTTAGTTACCTGAATGTTTAAAACAGAGCATCCGATTGACAGAGTGGTTAGAGCGCTGGTCTCTCGCGGTATAGGTGTCGAGTTCGATTCACGGTATCAACACTTCAGTCTAGCCAGCTGTAAATGGGTACCTGGCTTTACATTTGAGTTAGGGAAGGAAAAGGCAGTGAGGAAGGGAACTGGTCACCTCATCTCTCGATGCTGGACACAGTTTAGTGAAGTCTGTAACACTTCACTCCCCTGTTGCAGTATCTGCTATGTGACTACCTTGACCTTTAGGTATTTCTTGTGCTTTGATATTTTAAATTGTGATATTTAAAAAGAAAAACAGAATCAGCATGATTTTCCCAATGTAGAATATTCCTTGCTCAGCATAATCCCAGTCATTTAAGATAACACTGACAAACAACATTTTTCTTTCTTATATAAGAATAAGTGTTCTTAGGTCAGTTTCTTGCGCTGATTTCAAATCTGAAATCCGTTTATCTCTATCACGTCGGGTTCTTAAGATATTTGTGAATAAATATATTTTTGGGAAACCGTTATTTGCTCCGTTTCATTTTTACTATATAACTTATTAAAAATTAATAAAATGCAAAATAATTCTACTTTTTATACTGCTAAAAGATGCATGACATATGTTACGCTATTTTTCAAATACTTACTGTATTTTGAAATAATTCTGAGTGAAATATGGCTTCTAGAAGTTGTAGAAATTCGGCTGATCTGTTCTGTTACGTGTTCGGATATTTTACTGATCGTGTTCACCAGAAAAACTTTACACCATTACTAAAGAAAGCATATGAACTTTATTTCGATTCGAAAGTTGATGATGCAAATAAATCTTGGAAGCCAAATGCAGTTTGTTCGACTTGTTCAAATACATTGGCAGGTTGGTTACGAAAATCGCCGAAGCATAAGTCGATGACTTTTGGAGTGCCAGTAATATGGCGTGAACCGACAAATCACGCTACTGATTGTTACTTCTGTTTGACATATATCCATGGTTTCACTTTTAAAATTAGAAAGTCTGTGGTTTATCCAAATATTGAATCGGTTTCGAAACCAGTGCCTCATGATCAAATCACGTGTCCGATCCCAGTTCCACCAGAACAATATCCGTTGGACGTGAATGAACCATCAGAAAGTGATAGTTTACCTGCTTTAGAAACTAATTCTGACTCGGATTATATACCGGTGAATGATGTTGTTCACTTAATTAACCATTCAGAACTTTCAGATCTAATACGTGATCTCGCTCTTACCAAAATTACAAGCGGAATTACTCGGTTCGCGACTCAAAGAATGGAATCTTTTAGCGCCCAATACTCCGATATCTAAATTTCGTCATAGACACAGAGAACTTGTTCAATACTTTGAGATGGATGATGACATTTGCTATGGCAAAGATGTAAACGGTCTAATGGTGCACCTCGGTCATGAGCACATAGTCAACGAATGTCGACTTTTCATCGACTCTTCCAAGACTAGTCTAAAAGCCGTGTTATTGCATAACGGAAATTTATTTTCATCAATTCCAGTCGCCTACTCTGTTCATATGAAAGAAACTTATGACAATATGGCTATACTTTTGGCAAAAATAAAGTACAATGACTACCAATGGCGGATTTGTGGAGACCTAAAGGTCATTGCAGTTCTCACGGACATGCAGACTAGGTATACTAAATTTTGATGCTTCCTATGTGAATGAGACAGCTGCAACAGACAGGAACATCATGCAAGAAAGGTGTAGCCTATCAGGGATCGTATGCAGCTCGGGCATAAAAATGTAAAACACGAGCCATTAGTTAACACAGACAACATCATTTTTACCACAGTTACATATAAAGTTGGGGCTCATGAAGAATTTCGTAAAAGCGTTAGATGAAACGAGCAAAACTTTTACTTATCTTCGAGAAAAGTTTCCGCAAGTTAGCGATGCAAAGATAAAGGAAGGTATCTTTGTAGGACCTCAGGTTAGGAAAGTTATTGCAGACAAACAGTTCGAGAACTTGTTACATGGTAGTGAACTTCGCGCATGGATGGCATTCAAATCGATCGTCGATAACTTTCTGGGAAATCACAAATCTGTCGACTATGTGCATATTGTTAAGCAGTGCATAGATGCATACAGAATTATGGGCTGTAACATGTCCCTCAAAATCCATTTGCTCGATTCGCATCTTGACTTTTTCCCTGACAACCTTGGCGAAGTCAGCGATGAACATGGAGAACGATTCCATCAAGATATCGCCTTAATGGAGTCACGTTATCAAGGACGGTGGAGTGTGACCATGTTTGCCGATTATTGTTGGATGCTTCATCGCAATGTACCACATGCCATTCACCGACGAAAGTCGACTGCAAAGAAATTCAAGCCTAGATAACTGTTATACTTCTTGTACGAATGATGTTGTAATACTATATGCGTTGTTAAAAAACTTCAATTGCGTATTTCTAGAGATCCCGACCTGATAGAGAAAAACGGTTTGCAGATTTAAAAAACAGCGCATTAAAATTGACCAGAAAAACATAGAAATGTTAGAGAAAGAAAAAAAATTTTTTTTTTTGTTAGACAGTGTAATTAATCCCTTTCATGCCTGTATTACTCTCATATGTTCCTAGCCTGTGTCAATTATTCATCGAGGCCGAGCTGACAGTGAGGGGAAGACCTCATCTCTGCTGGCAGAGTTGATACAAGCAGCCGGAATTATGCCGTCTGACGGTGTTGTTGAAACAGCAGGTACATCCAATCAATCAATAATCAGTCAGTCAGTTAATCAGTGCTTTTCAACTTCCTATCTAGCACAGGTTTTCAGCAAAATCTGGCCATGCCTTGTGCCATCCATCTTTCAGTCTTTCCATGTCTTCTTAATCCCTTACATGTCAGTTACCAGCTCTCTTCTCCATGTGGTTTTTCACCTCCTGTTTTTCTTACCCTGCGGATTCCAACACAGGGACTGCCTTGGAATGCTATCAACAGGTTTTCTTAATGTGTATCCTGCCCAATGCCAGCATCTTCTCCTCACATCCTGTTCCATTGGTTATTTTCGTCAGAAGCACATTAGTCATCTTGTCCAACCATTTTTGATCGTTGTATTCTATGCAAGTACCTAATTATAATTATTGAAAGTTTGTATCTTTCTGGTTAGCAGGTGCATTGCTGCAATCACATAAACTCTGAGTGCTGTCGAAACATTTGTTGAACTTTATGCCACTGTTGTTGTTGGTGCATTGTGCTTTTCTGCGGTGTGAGTTGGTCTTTGTGGTAGTAATTCAACTCTACTTTAGAAGCTTTCACTGTTTTTTTTATAGCACCATGTACATTTCTGTAGCCATCTGACATTTTTTGTCAGTACTGTCTGTTTACTTAGTTGTGCCACTACTTTTGTTGGCACAGTCGCTGTTCTGTGTCATCCTTTGTGATGGTGATTGCCCTTGAGCATTGTTTACATACCACCACAAATCAAACACTTTTATTCTTGTCCCATTGCCATTTCTAACTGTACAACTTTAACTTCCATACAGGAAAGTTGTACATACAAGGGGATTGACATAAGTCTTGGGCCTGACCATGAAGGACATGTCACAGAGAGCTGAAATTTTGTATAGTGTTTATTCCTTTTCAATATAGCCACCGTCTGAATTGACACACTTCTGCCATCTCTGCTTGACCTTGAAAAGACCTTGGGAGTAGAACACCCTATTTTTCAAACTAAACCAGTCATCACATGCCAGTATAACCTCTTCATCGCTGTCAAAATGATTTCCTTTTAGCTGTTTTTTAAGATTTGGGAATAGAAACAAGTCTGATGGAGCCAAATCTGGAGAATATGGTGGGTGTGGAAGAATTTCAATATTCAAATCGTTGGCTGCTAGCTGCACAAGCCGTGCTTTGTGAGAGGGCGCGTTGTGTTGAAGCAAAGGAAGATTTTGAGTGCGCATTATTCCTCGTTTCCTGGTCACAACCTTTCTTAGTTTTGTGAGAAGATCTGCATAGCACTGTTCATTAACTGTGTTGCCACGAGGCAGATAATCTTTCAAAAGGACACCTTTGCCGTCCCAAAAAACAGTCAGCATCACTTTTCCTGCAGATTTTTGCGCCCTCGGCTTGACAGGTGTTGGGAGCCCTGGGTTTTCCATTGCATGCTGGCAATTTTGGATTCGGGGTCATAATGGTGTACCCAAGCCTCATCTACTGTCACCATGGTCTCCAAACAATTTTTTCACTGACACTTTTTGAGCAACTGTTGACAGCAATTTACCCTCGTTTGCTTCTGTTCACGTGTCAACACTCGCGGAACCCAGCGTGCACACACTTTTCTCATGTTCAGTCTGTTGTGTAAAATTCTATAAACTGTTCTTTCATTTAGTTTTACTCTACTAGCTATCTCCACAATTGTCATTTTTCGATCCTGGTCAATGATTTTCTTCACTCTTGTTGCATTTTCATCGTTGCACTCTGAGGCTGGTCTACCAGATCTGATATAATGAATGGTAGACACTTGGTTCATTAACATAATATAATAGCCCAGACAGAACTTAAACTACAAACAGGTGGTCTAGAAAGGTTTACAATATGAGAGGAAGAGGCACATGTAACCCAGCCTCCAGAATGAAACATCGTTATCACCCTTTAGCTCCCCAAGGAGCATAGGCCTTCAACAAACTTATGCCAAGTCTTCCTGTCCCATGCCATCAGCTCAAGGTCTCTCCATGTCTTCATCATTGCCATTATGTCTGTCTCCAGGTGTCTTCTCCATGTGTTCTTTGGTCTGTCTACCTATTTGACCTTGGGGATTCCAGAATAAGGACTGCTTGGTGTGTGTCCTTTCCATCTCCAGCATCTTCTTCTCATCTCTTGTTCCACTGGCACTTGGCTGGTTTTTGTCAGAATGAAACAGTTGATGATAATAAAAAGCTGGAATAATGAGAACAGTGAGTGGCAGAGTGGTTAGAGCGCTTGCTTCTGGAGGCAAAGGGATGTGATTTTAAACCAGGTCGTGTCACACTGCGATCTACTCGCCTGTAAAAATGAGTGCTTGACTCTCATGATGTCAAGATAGGGAAGGCAAAGGCAACACAGAAAAGAACTGGTCACCCCTCCTCTTGATGCTAAGACTAGTATAAGTGAAGTCTTCATTGTCAAAGTCCTAAATCAGCAGGAGCTAAGGAAGCTGACACTATTGGTACACACGAGACTAAACACATAAAATGAACCAACCAAGAACACACCTAGATCTACAATCTAGCCAGTAGCCATTTAAGAACTAGTCTTTTTCGGGGCTGCCAGAAAACAAGTGATAATAAATGTAGATGTGAAATTAACACTTGGGGGAAGAAAAAAGGAACTTACAGAAATTTATTATGCAACAATACCAGAATTAAGCGCACAACATGACAGTTCCAGCCAGGCAGATAGGTGTCATGTTCAGACCAGCCATTTTCATGGCTGACAACAATGCTAGTCAAATAGTGACTGAAGTTGCACTCTAGTATTCAAAATAGGATAAAAAATTCACACAGTATACCCGAAATATGACCAAAAATGTAGGGACAGACAGTGATATAAAAATAAGAATACAAAAAGCAAGAGGAGCTTTCATTGCATTGGGAAATATATGGAGATCAAGAGAAATCGGATCCAACACGAAAATAAGAATTTTCAACTCAAATGTGAAGTCAGTCCTATTGTATGGCTCTGAGACATGGAGAACAACAAAGACAACTACCAAAAAGCTACAGACTTTCATAAATGGGTGCTTGCGTAGAATAGAGGTATTAAAATGGTATGACAAGGTTACCAACGTGGAACTGATGACAAGAACTAGGCAAGTGCCAGTGGAACAAGAGATGAGAAGAAGACGATGGCGTTGGATAGGACACACACTGAGGAAACCTGTTGATAGCATTACAAGGCAGTCCTTGTTCTGGAACCCCCAGGGCAAGAGAAGCAGAGGTAGACCAAGAAGCATATGGAGAAGAGAGCTGGAAACAGAGGGGAAAATGATGAGGCGAATGTGGAAAGAACTTGAGATGGTGGCACGTGACAGGAGGACCTGGCATGTGTTTGTTGAAGGCCTATGCTCCTTTGGGAGTGGAGGGTTATGAATGAATGACCAAAAATGCTCACTTTGGGACAGGTTGAATGGTGTATTGAATCTCGAAAATAAACCAGAGTGGAGTCTGTAACACTTCACTTCCGTATGGCATTACCTGCTGTGGAACTAACTTAACCTTTTAACAGTAAAGAATCTTAGCTTCAGGTTGGTCTCCATGCTGTCCCATGAGGAGGTAAATCTGCCAGAGTTGTGACATCATGCCCTTTGCTTGTATGATCGTCATCATTTTCCTTTTGCTCCCTATGAAGCATGGAACCACCACTGCAGCTGGCAGAAGCCTGTACAAAACATTCACATCCTTTAGTTTCAGAGTCATGCAGTCGGGAATTCTTAGTATTTTTTGAGTTAAAAAGATTATAATTTTTGTGTTGGACTAGATTTATTTTTATTTCTATCTATTTCCCCGATGCAGTGAAATCTCTCTTGCTTTTCTTCTTCTTCTTCAAGTACCATGCCTAGTGGTGTAGGAGATCATGTCTTTCCACAACTTCCTGTCTCCAGTACAATTTATCAATTCTGCTGTTGACTTCTTACCTTGCCACGATGTCAAACTGTCCAGTATTTGCTCTCTTTGTCTTCCTCTATCTCTTTTTCTTTCAGTCTTACCTGTTGTTACGATATATTCTCTTACCTCTTGTTACGATATATTTTCTTACCTGTTGTTACGATATATTCTCTTACCTGTTGTTACGATATATTCCAACTTTCCTCTTCTTATAAGTTTCCTTTGCGCATTGGCCTCTTTCAGGACATCCTCATTACTTTTTTTGACTGTCCATGGTATTTTTAACTTTTTCTGTAAAACAACATCTCTGTGGCCTCTAGTGCCTTCCCTACTTGTTGATTAATTGTCCATTCCTCACTCCCATATGTCAGGGTTGGTTCTATATAACACAGAAGAAATGAATCACTCTTGCTTTTATATATGCGCTGCTGCTGCAGTCAGGCAATAACTGAATGAGATACTGCAAGCCTCTGACCAACATTTCGGACAGTAAGACCTTCCTGCAACCACGCAATGGCTTTTCCTTTATCCACAACACTCAGCTTTCGTCGTTGAGGCATATTGTTGTGCAATGGTTATGCAGCACTTGTGTTGCTTATAAAGACAATTTTGTGAGTACAAATCAAGACCAACACTATAGTCTCCCACATGCATCATGCATTTTTGGAATAGCAGGTATTTTTTTCATGCTCAGACATCATTAAAAACACCCACATTTTGGCGTCTCAGCAGCATTTTTTCAGCGTGCTTGCTGAGCTGAACACTAGCCACACGGTATGCTGGTGGCCCATGCAGCACGTGTTGAATGTTTGTCGTTCGAGAAAAATCAATGTCAGATTAATTGCTTATGAAATATAATTTTTATAATTTTTATAACTTTTGGGTCATTTTCACCTACTGGTCCTTAACTTCTTTTGAACGGTATATATATGGGAGCCGTGCTGGTGTAATGGCTACGGCGTTGTACTGGCGACCAGGTTTTCATGGTTCAAACCCAGGCGTCAGCGTTTGAAGGAATGTTTATGACTGGAAATTTGACTGAATAACCTGAACGGCTCCTGCACATAAATCCCGTGTGGATGGGAAGGAGCGAAGCTCCTGACCGGGTTGGAAGGAAAGTCCACTGACCCCCCAGCCTCGCAATGACATGTCATTGGGCCAAAAGAGCTGGAAAGCTCGAGTGCCGCTGGTTAGAGAAAGAAAAAAAAAAAAAAATATATATATATATATATATATATATATATATATATATAAATATATATATATATATATATATATATATATATATATATATATATATATATATATATATATATATAATATATATATATATATATATATATATATAAAAAATACACACACACGCCACACACACACACACACACACACACACACACACACACACACTTACTTATACATATACACGTGCACATACACACACAAAATTTCTTTTTTTCAACAGTGGCTAAGTTGTAATACTGGTTCTGTCTAAACTCTTAGCTCAGGGCACAGATCCATATGATTTTGACAACACTGAGGGTTTCTCACAGATGGGCACAACGACAGTTTCCTTAGCAACATCAACAGTGGCTCCTCACCACCTTTCGCAACCACAGATAAGTCGACTGCCACTACACTGGCAGCCTCAGCATGATGTTGGAGACAGCAGTGCTGAGGAGGAGTCTAGCGGGTATGGGAAGGGAACAGACGAGAGAAGGTGATTGAAATGATACGTAACGTGCATATTGGATGAAAGAATGGAAAGAGGATTGTGAAACAAACTGTGATAGTAGGAAGCTCTATACAAAGCATTACAGCAGAAGATGATCTTATCATCAGAAGTATTTCACTGTGTGCAGTCTTACCTTACTTTTCACATAATGCATTGTTGCATCAGTTTGTTTAGTCTTATCTTACTTTTCATATTGTACTTTCTCACATTGTGTACTCTTACCTTACTTCTCATGTTGTGTAGTCTTACTTTGCTTTTCATGGTATGTGATCTTACCCTCAGGGTTTATGGCAGCCTTGAAAAACCTGGAACGACCAGGAAAGACTTCAAGGCCTTTAAAAAGCCTTGAAAAATGGAGGGAAAGGAAAACATCAAATTTACCACATTGGATATAGAAAGCAAAAGTCAGATGCATAAACTTTTTTTTTAATAGTAACACTTTTTCATTAGGCGTTATCAATTAAGGCAGTCTGTTTATTTCTGTTTTGCGCCAAATCTATTTCCCGGTTTTTTTCATTAAAGATTTGAATGGGCAGTTTTAGGACCGTTGACCGTACCTGTCATTCTTTTCAGTTTGACGCACTGCCAGAAAAAAAATTGATAAATGAGGCTTCTCAAAAGCAAAGTTTACATAAGAATGAGACGATTTCTATTTGGAAATCATGCCTGGCTGTCAGTTCAAGCTTAACCTTTAGCACGCTGCCGTCGACATATGTCGACGAAGGCAACCTATGTTCTCCCAGCTGTTGTCGACATATGTCGACAGCGTTTATCATCGTTTTCTAGCACATGACTTGTGTACACGTGATTTTCAGCCCCGGATGTTAAGTTGTAATGTTATTTGCAAGAGAGTTAGCTTCCATTTCCGATCTTACAAAAGTGATGGGTGTATCCGCGTTTATTTTTTGTAAATTTTTATAATCGAAATGAATCGGCATCGAACACGCGGCCATTTTCGCTCTAATTTTTATTGGATTCTAACGCCATGCGGTAGGGATGAGATTTTTGTCTTTATAAGCGCTGATATCGATTCTCAGAATATGTTTGATGGCCGAGATGGAAACGAAAGTAGATTGTCATTGCTAGTGTGTATAATTTTATGGCTTAGGATTAGGTTTATCGGAAAGATTTAGGATTACGGCAAAATGTCACTGCTGATGGGTGTAACGAAAAGATTGTCATTTGATTTGTATTGGTCTATTGGTCAAATGACTTTCATTGAGATGGAAGGGATATGGACTCTTCGTGTGTTGGTTATTTTTATTATTTTTATTTTTTTTTCTTGTTGTTTTCATCTTTCCTTTCCTCTCTTCCTATCACATCTAACATGTACACAAACAAATTTTATATCATCAGATTCATCATTCATTTATTTATATAAATTCCAAAAATGATAGCAATTGACCAAGAAACACAAAAACTATAGACATTCCTAGTCACCCACTATCATTGTGAAAAAGAATGCAGCTGCAGGAGCATAGTTTTGGGAAAAGAATGCAGCGTGCTAAAGGTTAATAGTTAGAAATGCCACATTAGAAAAAAATGGATATCCCGCACAAAAAAGTAAACATTACTCAAAATGTAAATTAGATTTACAAAAAAAAGAAGAAGAAAAATATCGATTTGACAAGCAGTATGAGGACTATCATAAGTTTGTGCAAAGAAACATTATTTACTTGCAGCAGTGCATCCATTAGCATTAGAAAGTTCATTTCATCTGAATGATCTTATCTATCTAGCTTATATGTAAGTTTAAATCAACAGAATTAAGAACTGCGGTTGTTACTATTACGACCTTGATGCTTAACCTTAATAACTGAATAATTATTTCTAGTATCTGTTAAGAGTTGCACACGGTGGTTGAAAGGCTGGGATTATCCAGATGTATGGAGTTTCAAACACTGTCACGCATCTCAGCGTTTTTAGGTGCACATGTTGGGTAACGTGAGTCTTGGTTTGATAGGATTCTTGTGGAAGTCATTGAGTGTGTCAGATGGCGTCTCGTTGATTGCATTACACATCAGTGTCCACACTGATAGTGTATGAGAATATATAGATTGTTATTTATATGATCTGGATTTAAGATGACGAAACTGAATGCAGAAATGATATGCATGGACTTGTATGGAACATGACTATGTATGACTTAACTATTAGGTATTATAGTGCGTATGAATGAACTGCATTGTGAGGAGGGATAGAATTACTTCTTGAATACAATTGTCAGTTGATGGATATTGTTCACTTATGAAGCTCATCATTACATGTATTAATGAAGCTCATCATTACATGTGTCATGGATCATCCTCCAAGTGTTTTGTCATTGCTTAATGTTTCAGACCCATGTCGTCGTTTTGTCACTAATGATCGCTTAGTTGTTGCGGAAGTTGCTCCTAACAGTAATAACACCGAAAGCATCTGCAACAGTATTAGTGATTGCATTTCCACATGCTGATGCAAGTTGCTCCCCACTTACATTTATCTCATTCATTAAACACAATCCGGGAGTTATTCAATTTATAGATAGGCTCTACATCCTGCTGTAATTTACACATTTTTTTTTACATTAAAATTTTGTTTTTAAACCTGGCCAGAGCCAGAATTGTGTTTTTAAAACATGACGAAGAATAAAAGAGGCAGAGGCCAAGGAAGTGGGAAGTCAGGAAAATGTAATACCTCCGATTGTGGCTCTGTACATCAGAATACTCCTGCTTTATTGAATCCAGTATGTTTATTTAGTGTTGTGTTGTTGTATTAAATGTTTAGCGTAAGTTTTTTCTTTGTAATAGTGTACAGTACATCGAGTATAAAGCCCATTTCTCATATCCTTGGACCTTGAAGGTTCCTTGAAAACTTAAGAAGTAATTTGCTTCAAGCTCTATGCCTTCCTTTTCATATTGTGTGGTCTTATCTTTCTTTTCATGTTGTGTAATATTACTTATGGGAGAAGAGTGGAGTAAGTCAGGTGAGAATGGACGAGCTACCAGCAAGTCATCATCAACATTGGTAGAGAGTGCAGAACTTGGGCCAATGGGAGGGCAGAGCTGGAAATTGATCAGCTGATAAATGATCATGCTGGGGATGATGATGCCATTGTGTACACTGATGTGTCTGAAATCCATGGTGAGATATCTGGGTGGGACTTCTCTGCTCAAGTAAAGGGCATAATCGTCGCTGAACATAGCGGGGGTTACATAAAAACAACCTCCAACATGAGAATGGAGGTAGAGACAGCTACTGCAGCCTTGAGGTGGCTGTCTGAAACTTCATTAACAAGGGCAGTTATTGTATCAGACTCACAATACATGCTTTGGAAGGTCCAAAGTAGATGGCTCTGGCATGAATGAAAAACCTCCATAGAAACCTCGATTATTCAGGAACTGGTGTGGACCTACTGTCCTAGTCATGCAGGTGTACGTGGCAATGAAAGATCTGACAAGACTACCCATAGAAGGTGCATTGGGTATGGATAAGGGAAAGATACTGAGGGCAATTAATGATTGCCTGTTACAGAATGATACAGTAGACATTCAAAAATCCGGCAACCTCCGGACCTGAGGAGTGCCGGATTTTTGAAAATGCCGGATTTTTTATGGTTATATATTCTGTATATATTTAACAGAAAATGACTACCTGTACACTTTATCTGCGATTGACAATGCACGATGTTTACGTTTTACACCACTTCTTTTATTTGCTGAATCCATAATGGGGCTAAACAGCAGCAAATAAATGATAAAATGAGAAGGAATGAGCAGGAATGCCTGTTAACACGTGCAAGCAAGACCCAACAGCTGCATCAAAACATAAACGGCTCCAGAAAACAGTGGCGCGCCAACGCGGTAAATTTAAAAATGCGCTCCGAAATCCATGCCGGAAATCTGAAGGAACCGGATTATCGATGGCCGGATTTTTGAATGTCAACTGTACTGCAATCGATGAATCATCAAGGCTAAGATTGCTAGAATCTGGCATAAAATGTAAGACTAGCAGAGATGGACGTATGAGAGGATGCATCCGGCGTATATACAACCAGCGCGCCACAGGAACAATTAGCATTCATACCCTTTGACATTTGCTGAGGGAGACTGAGCACTTATGGGTTTGCCCGGAGTGCAATGACATCCATTCTAATCAACAATAACTATTATTTTACCTTTTCATTGTGTAGTCTTACCTTTTTTCTGGTGTTATGCAGTGTTACCTTACTTTTCATATTGTGTAGTCTTACCTTACTTTTCACATTGTTTAGTCTTACCTTACTTTTCGTGTTATGCAGTCTTACCTTACTGTTCACATTGGGTAGTGTTACCTTCATTTTAACCTTATATAGTTTTACCTTACTTGTCATGTTGTGCTGTCTAATCTTACTTTTCACATTGTGCAGTTTCACCTTACTTCTCACTTTGTTTAATCTGACCTTTTCAGTTTGTACAGTTTTACCATACCGTGCTATTCATATTGTGCATTGTGCTTTACTTTTCACTTTTTGCAGCCTTACTTAACTTACTTTTCACTTTATGCAGTCTTACCTTACTTTCAGTTTGTATATTCTTACCTTACTTTCACAGGGGAAGTCAAGACAGTGAAATAGGCACAGAACAAGTATTTACTATAGGTAAACTGTGTTACCATAAATATATGTAAGAGAAACGTCATTCTCTAGAGAGGTGCAGTCTTCTGTGGAATCTTGTTTTTTTTTAAAGGGAAGAGTTGAAGCATGCTTTAACTGATTCAATACGTAATTATTTTCAGCTCTGGACGGAATTATTTTTAAGCCCCAAAAATTTACACATACATAATTTACGTTTACTGACAATGTGTGTCTAATCATGAGCTAAGTATAACATATTATATATCAAATTAAAGTACATTCGATGAACAATATAAATCCATATGCCTTTCTAGCTAATTTTATGTTATGTTTATGTTATAACAGATAACATGTACATGGAAAAAAAGATAACTTGAAATTTTGAACAAAAATCTTCGACTTACATAAGGCTTGTAACATAAATTGTTATCACAATACAGTTTCACTGCTCTCTTTGTATAGGTAATCCATTTAGAAACACAGAAAAAGTAAGAAAGTTATGGTTGATCACACAGTTTGTTCACTGTTCACATATTAGTAACATATCCTGTGTGTTTCCGGCCATTATGGCGATACGACAAAACACGATTAAAGATGAAGATAAATGAGAAAAATTCCCTTCAAACGCAAATAAAAGACGTTGAAGCTTGTTGAAACTTGCCCAGTTTTGTGTTTACTTCTGTTCGAGATAAATTCCGGGCAGTATAAAATATCAGAATGGAAAGAAACAAGGAAATAAATCAGCATCTTTTAAAAGATCTTGCGGATACAGCGGTCGGCCATTGTGTCTTTTAAAAGATCTTGCGTACGGAATCAGTTAAAAAAACATCTGAAATGAGTTGAATTGAAGAACAACAGGACTTGTGTTCAATACAGCCTTAAAAAATGAATCCAGAGATGCAGAACTAAGGGGTAAGGGTTAGGTGATTTATTTGGGTGGCATCAAAGAATATGTTCAAACGTTCTTCATTTCAGCCCCAATATGTAGTGTCTTCTTCTTCATTCATATTCTTGATTACTCCTTTCTATTTCTGTCACCCCAAGTTATTATAGTCCTTGTTATGATTTCTGACTGCCTTCTCCACTGGCACAACCTTCTTATTTTTAAAATGCTTTCTTTATCTGTTCTGTTTGTTTATCTTCATGTATTAGGCAAATAACAGAATTGGTGACTCGAGCCAAACAATAATCAACCAATGGAATGAGGTGTGAAAAGGACAGTGGTGGTGAACAGGAAGGACATACAAGAAAAGACAATTCCAAACATTGTATAAGCATCACAGTTCAGTCCTTGTTCTGGAATCCCCGTTTTAAAAGAAATATAGAGAGGTACGAAGAAAAAAAATGTGGAGAAGAGAACTAGAAACAGTCTTTAAAGAGAGGAAGAAGAAGACAGAAGAATTTAAAGACATAACTCTTGACCGGAGTGTTTGGCGTGAACTAATTGAATGCTTGTGCTCTAAAGGGAGCTAAGAGGCAGATAAACAGGAATAGACATTCAGAATGTCAGGGAAAGAGCTACAGCAAAATGATATTTTCATAAATAAGTACAGGTTTTAGATATAAATGCAATGATATTTTCATAAATAAGTACAGGTTTTAGATATAAATGCAATGATATTTTCATAAATAAGTACAGGTTTTAGATATAAATGCAATGAGATTTTCATAAATAAGTACAGGTTTTAGATATAAATGCAATGAGATTTTCATAAATAAGTACAGGTTTTAGATATAAATGCAATGATATTTTCATAAATAAGTACAGGTTTTAGATATAAATGCAATGATATTTTCATAAATAAGTACAGGTTTTAGATATAAATGCAATGAGATTTTCATAAATAAGTACAGGTTTTAGAGATACAGTAAATGCAATGAGTTTACTTACAACTGTAACAGCTGTGTTTATCAAATCTTTTGATGTTAAAATGGTACTGGTTGCCATGGAAATGGTGGCCGTGTTGGAATTTTAATCCTAGATGTCAATTCACTAAGACTTTTTTATTTCTTGAGTTACAAGCATGAAAGTTGAATTGGAAGTTCACCACCCGAATTTTTAAGACTCTTATCAGATTTTTGAAAGTGGATCCCGATATTAAACTTTAAAGTTACTATCTAAAAACAGTAACACATTATTCAAAATTTTACATTATGTGCAATAAATCAAAATTTTGATAAAGATATAAAACGGACCTGACAAAAGTTTTATTATGCAATGGAAAGTATCTGTGTCAAATCTCATGTTGATTGACTAAGAAAAAAGCAAGATATTTGAAAATTAGTAACATTGTTATTGTTAATCAGAATCGACGTCATTGCACTCCGGGCAAACCCATAGGTGCTCAGTCTCCCGCAGCAAATGTTGAAGGGTATGAATGCTAATTGTTCCTGTTGCGGCCTGGTTGTATGCACGCGGATGCATCCTCTCATACGTCCATCCCTGCTGGTCTTACGTTTGATGCCGAATTCCAGCAATCTTAGCCTTGATGATTCATCGATTGCAGTATCATCTTCTAATAGACGAACATGAATCGCCCTCAGTATTTCTTCCTTATCCATGGCCAATGCACCTTTTATGGGTGCTCTTGAAGCTAGTCTGTCAGCTCTTTCATTGCCACATACGCTGGCATGACCAGGACAGTAGATCCATATCAGTTCTTGAAGATTCGATGCTTCTATAGAGGTTTTCCATTCATGTTGAAGCCAACCATTTTGGACCTTTCAAAGTATGGATTGTGGGTCTGATACAATAACTGCCTTTGTTTATAAAGTCTCAGATAGCCGGCAGCAGTAACTGCCTCTACCTCCATTCTCATTCTGGAGGTTGTTATCATGTAGCCCTGCTTAACATAAAACAAGGTAACTAAAAATTCATGGTTTTCTTTATAGGAAGCATGATTTCTTAAGAAAATACCATTTTTAAAGACAAAACTTACCTGTTTAGAATGTGTTCAGACAAATGATTTTGACATATTTAGATTTAGGAGATTATAAACTATCAGAAATTAGACTAAAATTTTGTCATATTTTGGTTTAAAATGCACTACCCTTAAGTGTTTTAGAATTATGTTGTTCTTTTTTGTGGTATTTTTTATGACGTAAAATATTACTTCGATACCAGTATTGACTATTTTCAATGTTGCTTATTTGGGATGTTAGTCACTTGAAATCATCATTATCGTCATCATAATTACCCTTCAGCCTCCCGCTTTCCCAGCTTCCATTCTATGCAAGCACCCATTTATGAAAGTCTGTAACGTCTGGGTTGATGTTTTTATTCCCCATGTTTCAGAGCTGTACAATAAAACTGACTGGACATTTGAGTTTAAGATTTTGGTTGTTTGTGTTCGACTTGATTTCAGATGAAATTTGATTAAAAAAATATCTTCTTCTTTGGTCCTTGGTCGCTGACTGACTAAGCAATCATTGACCATCACGCCTAGTGGTGTCTTGTAGGGCAGCAACAAACTGTCTCTACTTTACTTGGTCGACAGCCATCCTTCGTGTGGTGCCCAGCTCTGGTTCATGCTTAGCATCTCCGTCTCCACTGTTCTCCATCAAGTGGCTTTTGGCCATTTTTGTTTTTGCTTCCCTTCTGGAGTCCCTAGCACGGCAGTTCTGGTGATGGTGTCAGGGTCTCTTCTAAGGATGTGGCCAACCCAATTCCAGCGTCTGCCCGCTATGATGGTGCACATGTCCTCTTGGTGGCTCAGAGTTTGCAGTTCTTGGTTAGTGATGGCGTTCGACCAGAAAATTCGAAGAATTTTCCTTAGGCAGGTTATGTGGCAGGAGGACAATTTGGACATTTCCTTTTCTGTTACTCTCCAGCGCTCCGCACCATTGACACTTATCTGGGTCTTGTTATCTATTCCACATTGATGACCTTATTGTGAATGTCGCAGCTCTCATATATGATTAAAAATATAGAAAAGTTAAAAAAACTCATAAATATATAATTGACACTAGTATACACAGTAGAAAGGAGAAACAGACAAGGGATTGGAGGTGATCAATGATATAAACAAGTGGAGAGACAGATAATAAATATAGTATTGATACCAACACAGTTCTGTAATGGACATCCTGTAATGTCAGCAGTAGAAGAGAGAAACGAAAGTGATCTTGAATACAAACAAGTTGAATACAAACAAAAAAACATAATTCTAAAACACTTAAGAGCAGTGCATTTTAAACCAAAACACAAACAAGTAAAGACACAGTCATTGATACCAACACTTCTGTTAGTGCTATGCATGGAATTCCTGTAGTGTCAGCAGCAGAAAAGAAAAACGGAAGTGATCATGAATACAGACAAGTAAAGTCACAGCCATTGATTGATACCAGCACTGTGCTGCTACAGGTCTTCAACCTTTAACCTGAAACTTTTGGGGCCAGATGTGTTTTGGAATTTTTTTGGATTTCATTTGGTACAGTACATCAGGAAACACTTGGAGAGGAAAACTGGAAACGGGCATTTGGTGCATGAAGAAGAAATGGAGAGACCTTGAGCTGATGGCACAGGACAGGAAGATTTGGCATAAGTTTGTTGAAGGCCTATGCTCCTTGGGGAGATAATGGATGAATACAGTACGTGTACTGTACATTACATTAACACAATAGAGGGGTCTGCAACAGCACCCTGCAAGCAAACACAGTTTTCCTATTTATCATTTGCTTATGGTCGTCACCGTCAGTGTAACATTTTGACAACCTCTCTTTCTGTTCTTTAAGTCTTATAAGTTGGTAGTTTTTAACTTATTCAGTACGTAATTATTTTCAGCTCTGGACGGAATTATTTTTAAGCCCCAAAAATTTACACATACATAATTTACGTTTACTGACAATGTGTGTCTAATCATGAGTTAAGTATAACATATTATATATCAAATTAAAGTACATTGGATGAACAATATAAATCCATATGCCTTTCTAGCTAATTTTATGTTATGTTTATGTTATAACAGATAACATGTACATGGAAACAAAGATAACTTGAAATTTTGAACAAAAATCTTCGACTTACGTAAGGCTTGTAACATAAATTGTTATCACAATACAGTTTCACTGCTCTCTTTGTACAGGTAATCCATTTAGAAACACAGAAAAAGTAAGAAAGTTATGGTTGATAGCACAGTTTGTTCACTGTTCACATATTAGTAACATATCCTGTGTGTTTTTCAGCCATTATGGCGATACGACAAAACACGATTAAAGATGAAGATAAATGTGAAAAATTCCCTTCAAACGCAAATAAAAGACGTTGAAGCTTGTTGAAATTTGCCCAGTTTTGTGTTTACTTCCGTTCGAGATAAATTCCGGGCAGTATAAAATATCAGAATGGAAAGAAACAAGGAAATAAATCAGCGTCTTTTAAAAGATCACGCGGATACAGCGGTCGGCCATTGCGTCTTTTAAAAGATCTTGCGTATGGAATCAGTTAAGTCTTATGAGGTGGTAGTTTTTAAGTCTTATAAGGTGTTAGTTTTTAAGTCTTATAAGGTATTAATTTTTAAGTCTTATATCAGACTCTCAGAATTAACGATCACCTGTTAGAGAATGACACTGCAATAGATGAATCATCAAGGTTAAGACTGTTGGAATTTGGCATCAAATGTAAGGCTAGTAGAAATGGACGTATGAGAGGATGCATCTGTCGTGTATATAACAGGGAGCTATAGGAACAGTTAGCATTCACACTCTTCGACATATACTGAGGGAGACTGAGCACCTATGGGTTTGCCCAGAGTGCAATGACGTTGATTGTTCTACAAGAATAATAACAGTAAGATGGTATTTTTTAAGTATCATAAGGTTGTAGCTATTTTAGTTTGATTTATGGTCCATTTTTGCCATTAAGCATTAATAGGAGCTGAAGTGTTTCTTCTTGAGCCAAGTTTGTTGCATTGGCTGGTGTCAGCTGGTGTTGATGTAGGATTTCTGTAGTATTATCTATCCATCTTCCTGGTGGTCTTCCTTGTGCTCTAAAACCAGATCGTCTATTGTTGCTGGCACATAGTGGTAACTGATTGGGCTATGGTGCTGGTTCCCACACCATATTCTTCAGTAAGATGCTGCACACACACGCCATGACAAGCTTCTGTAATAATTCCACTCTGTCAATAAATAATGTCATTGCACAAGAACAGTTGGGAGACCGCAGCTGACATTCAAAGATGTGTGTAAGAGAGAAATGAGGGCACTTGACAAATCCAGCAACCTGGGAGGATGAAGCTGCCAATCGCACCAAGTGGCGATGCTCTCAACGGCGCCACCTCAGATTGAGCGAATAGAAGCTCTCACTGCAAGCAGAAGAGAGAAGAAAACGTCGAAAGGAACACCAGGAAAATAACCAGTTGAGCGCTGTCACCTCAGGGTGCATCTCAGTCAGTTATGACTAAAGGGACTATTATTATTTTTATCAGTAATGAGGGATGCTTCCGTTTCATCTTCTAATTTTTACCCATAGAGGTTTCTAAGCTCTTTGACATTTTCAAAGT
The DNA here is from genome assembly GCA_024509875.1 of Oreohelix idahoensis. NCBI lineage: Eukaryota > Metazoa > Mollusca > Gastropoda > Stylommatophora > Oreohelicidae > Oreohelix > Oreohelix idahoensis. Next base: position 39,704 of record JAMPIV010005110.1, on the reverse strand, counting down.
GAAACTAACCCAAACTTAGACATCCATGTTACAAAAACAGAAGAAGATAGAAATAGATGAGTTTTTGGATGATATCAAAAAACATAGACAAGTGAAGAAGCAACTAATAAATATACAGGGTGTTTGATGTCACTTCCTATTTTTAAATCTTGATATCCTTACTTGTATCTGTGGGATATATATGAAACAAATGTCAGAACAAGGGGCAATAACTGACATTTGACAAATAAGTTCTATTTTTTAAAATTATGTATATGAAACAAATGTCAAGACAAGGGGCAATAACTGACATTTGACAAATAATAATAATAATAATAGCCCCTTCAGTCATAACTGACTATGGGAATGCGCCCCTGAGGTGACAGCCCTCAGCTGCTTATTTTCCTGGTGCTCCTTTCGACGTTTTCTCCTCACCTCTGCTTCTTGTGTGAGCCTCTCTTCGCCCTATCTGAGGTGGTGCCGTAAATAGCATCGCCACTTAGTGCGATCGGCAGCTTCATCCTCCCATGTTGCTGGATCCATGTCCAGTACCCTCATATCTCTCTTGCACACATCTTTGAACCTCAGCTGTGGTCGCCCAACTGTTCTCTTGCCATCTGCTAATTGTCCGTAGAAGATATCTTTTGGGATGCGACCATCTTCCATGCGGCGAACATGGCCAAGCCAGCGAAGTCTGCGCTGTCTAAGAAGCGTATACATACTTTGAAGGCCAGCACGTGACAACACCTCGACATTTGTCACTTTATCTTTCCACGAGATGCCGAGGATGCGGCGTAGACACCGCAAATGGAAGGTATTGAGCCTTCTTTCTTGCTTAGCATAGGTCGTCCAGGTCTCGCTGCCATATAGGAGTGTGCTGGTGACGCAGGCATTATATACATTATAGGCATTTGACAAATAAGTTCTATGTTTTTTAATGTACATGAAACAAATGTCAAAATAAGGAGTAATAACAACCATTTGACAAATAAGTTCTATTTTTTTTTAATGTACATAAAACAAATGTCAAAATAAGGAGTAATAACAACCGTTAGACAAATAAGTTCTATTTTTTTATGTACATGAAACAAATATCAAAATAAGGAGTAATAACAACCATTTGACAAATAAGTTCTATTTTTTAATGTACATGAAACAAATGTCAAAACAAGGGGCAATAACTGCCATTTGACAATTAAGTTTAATTTTTATATATTTAAGAAACAAAACAAAATAAAATCTAAAATGGCCGATACTCTGACGTTACAAGAGATAACATAAATTGTTGCCTGATGTGAACTCGTGTGTTGAACAACTAGATTGCACATTCAACTGTAATATCAATATGCCTTAGCTTTTTATTTAATGAAATAGTAAATTCTTGTTATTTTGACGATTGTTTCACGTAAATTAGTTGAATAGGTAAGGTTAAGGTAATCTCATAGCAGATACTGCAGTAGGGGGTGAAGTGTTAGAGACTTCACTAAACTAGATCCAGCATCAAGAGTTGGGGGTAATCAGTTCCCTTCCTCACAGCCTTTTCCTTCCCTAACCCAAGTGCAAAGTCAGGTACCCATTTACAGCTGAGTCGACTGAAGTGTGTCGATAAAATGAATGAAACCTGGCACCTTTGCCGCGAGAGACCAACGCTCAAACCACTCTGTCAATCAAAGTTGGATAGGAGTGAACAAATAGCGATTGAAAAATACGAAGTGACTTTGAAATGACCCTGAAGTATTGATATGCTGCTAGTGCTATCATGGACATCCTTGTGAGATCAGCAGTAGAAGAGAGAAACACATAAGGTATTGGAAGTGATCTAGAACATAGACAAGTCAAGAAGTGTATGTTTTTGCACAATAGAGCTGTAGTGCTGACTAGGGGAGGACTAAGTAGTTTTATTTACTCTTTCAGAACAAAAGGCCAGAATTTGGGGGCTTGTGATATGACAGGGGTTCTCAAACTTTTTTTGCTCATAGCCCGCTTTGAGCTTCATAGTTGGTTATGGCTGGAAAAAAGGTGTTTTACCATCTTACTTTCTTCTTTGATCCTTAGCCACCGACCGTCAAAGCAGTCAGTGGCCATCACGCCTAGTGGCGTCTTGTAGGGCAACAACAAATTGATTCCACTTTGCTCGGTCGGTGGCCATCCTTCGTACAGTGCCCCAACTCTGGTTCATTCTTTGCATCTCAGCCTCCACAGTCCTCCGCCAGGTTGTTTTTGGTCGGCCTCTCTTTCGTTTTCCTTCAGGGGTCCAAAGCATAGCTATTCTTGTGATGGCATCGGGGTCTCTTCTGAGGACATGGCCAACCCAGCTCCAGCGTCTGCCAGCTATGATGGTGTGCATGTCCTCTTGCTTGCTCCGAGCAAGCAGATCTTGGTTGGTGATGGTATTTGGCCACAAGATTCGGTGAATCTTTCTTAGGCAAGTTGTGTGAATAGAGGACAATTTCGACATTTCCTTCTCTGTAACTCTCCAGCATTCAGCACCATAAAGAAGCACAGAAAGCACACAGCTCTGATATAATCTTAATTTGGTGCTTGTGCTGTACTGAGAGGACTTCCAGATGTTGTTTAGGCTAAAAAAGGTTGTTCTTGCCTTATTCATTCTGATGTTGATGTCTTTGCCTGCCCCGCTGTCTGGTGTTACTATGCATCCTAGGTATGTGAAGGCATCTGTCTGTTCCAGTTGCTGATTCCTTACTGATATGGGCTCAGGGTTGCTCACCATCTTACTTTGGCCCCCTAGAAATATTGCATGACCCATGTTGAGAACTACTGGTGATATGAGACCAGTTTTCGTGGTTGGTATATCGAGTTTTTGCTTCATTTTTTCCCCAATTTTATATTTTATTAATCCTCATTAAATTTCCTGTGCAGCTATGTTTAACATTACCATACTTTTTAAAAAAATTGAGAAAGAACCAACCCTTAAACTTAAACACTGTATGAAAACTCAAAGGAATAGAAACACTAAATGAAAACTTTAAGGGATAGAAAACACTATATGAAAACTCAAAGGGATAGAAACAATATATGAAAACTCAAAGGGATAGAAACAATATATAAAAACTCAAAGGGATAGAAACAATATATGAAAACTCAAAGGGATAGAAACAGTATTTGAAAACTCAAAGAAATAGAAAATTTCTTGTGTCAAACAAGGGGAAACCACCATATCCTTAAATAGTTAACATTTTATTGATGTTAAAAAAAGTTTTCCCTTGTAACTGAAATTAATTTCTGGGTTTAAAAAAAAAAAGTGTTGTAACCCTTTTTTTTGTGCTATGACTTTCAGAACAAGCAATGTCTCTTCTCAACAAGGAGGTCGTGAATCTTATTGAGACAGATCATATGACAGCATCCTCTTTATCCACTCTTCCAACCACAGTAACCTCCACGTCCATTCTTCCTTCTATTTCACAGCTGCTTGGTCAACCAAAGGTAAGAAATTTTGTGACTATTTTACGCGGAGTAATTGATCATAGAGGGATGGTCATAAGCAGCTCTAAAACAAAATCCATGGTGATATCACGAGAAGAAAGAAAACATCAGATTAAGTTGGGAGAACAGGTCCTGGAGCAGGTCGACCACTTTAAATATCTCGGAGCTATTATAGACCGAAAGGGGGGCATCAAAGAAGAGTTGGCCACTCAAAAAGCAGCGGCTGGGAGACTTTATCAGGCCATAAATCGAGGATTCCTCAGCAAGAAAGAGGTTGGTAAGAAAACGAAGATGGCTGTATACCGCTCCACCTATGTCCCAGTCTTGACATATGGATGCGAGTCATGGGCAATGACTACAACCCACAAAAGCCAGATCCAAACCTCAGAAATAAGGTATCTGAGGAAGATGGTTGAAGTAACAAGAAGAGACATGGTCCGCAACCATACGATACGTCAAGGCCTAAAATCCCACCCTCTGCAGACCCAAATAGAACAGTCCCAACTAAGATGGTTTGGCCATGTCTGCAGAATGGAGAAGATCGGCTACCACGACAAGCATGGGAAACAAAGAGCCAGGGATCCAGACCTCCAGGACGACCCAGAGTCCGCTGGGAGGACAACATTAGACAATCTTTGAAGGACCGAGGACTAGAATGGAACCAGGCCAGGAAGAAGACAGCTGATAGAATAGTCTGGCGCTCTCTCTTCCAAACCTCTACACCTCACGGTAGAAGGGGAACGACTAAGTAAGTAAGTAATTGATCATTATGTAATATTCATACAGTCCTGTTGAGTATGTGGGGGCTGGCATCATCCTCATGTAACACAAGTTGCTACAGAAACCAGATCTGCAGGAACACATGAATGCTCTGGTGGGGGTTTAGCTGCAGTGGTGGCTCTGTGGCTCTAGAGAAGGAATGGTGATAATACAGTTCAATTTGCCTTGCTGTGTTTCAGTATGTGTTCTATCCATTGCCAGGGTCTTCTTTTCACCTCTTGTTCCGCTGATGCTTGTCTGGTTACTGTCTTCAGTTCCATGCTGGTGACCTTGTCTCACTATTTCAGTCCTATTCTATGCAAGCGTTCATTAATGAAAGTCTCTAGCTTTTTGGTTGTTTTCTTTTTCTCCATGTTTCAGAGCCATACAATAGGATTGACTTAACATTTGAGTTGAAGATTTTAATTTTTGTGTTGGGACTTAATTTCTTTTGATCTCCATATATTTCCCATTGCAATGAAAGCTTCTCTTGCTTGTTTATTTTTATTTTAATATCACTGTCTGTCCTCCAATGTCTATGTTGCTGCCAAGATACAAAGAGGCATTTTGTTGTTGCTGTTTAACTATGGCTGCTGAGCTTCTCGCACTTTTGCAGCCAATACCACATTTAAGAACTCCTTGGTATTATCTACACTGTAGATCTAGGCTTTTCCTGTGGCTTTTCTGCCATGTCAAAACGTGTTGAGTTAGAAGTCATGAGCTCTAGTTTCTCTAGCTTGGCTGGCGTTTAAAGGATCATCACATCTGGTCCCGAGATAGGAGGTAGAAGCGCATGGCATGCTGTACATTCCCCGCCATCCAAGGGGCTCGCCAAATATACAGAGCTAAAATACTGTGCTCTGGTTCTGGGCTCTCCCAAGGAATTGTCATGTCCTACACAGGAGCCACTTCTCAGCTCCCCCTGCCCATCATGAGCCCATAGCAAGATCCTCCTGCATGCAGCCAACCAGGTAAAAGCCAGAGTTATGTCTGGGGCTCAAGTGACTCCTCCAAGCTTACTGTGCAATGCTGCGTTCTCAACATGCTTCACCGCAGGAGAAATCCCTGGAAGTATGTGGATCATTTCAAGAGTTAAGTAATGAAGGTGTAATTAGCCTTATAGACAGGTTCACTTTCACATTTGAAAACTGTAGCATTTTGCTTAGCTGGTGATCATGTAAGGATGACTCCAGATATGCCTCCATGCATAAACTCAGAGGCATTATGAACTATCAAACTGTCAGCACAACAGCTTCTAACCTTCACTCCTCACTCAGCCAGATGGTACTAAAAATCTTAACAGGAGGCAAAACCCCGTGTTCACAAACCATCTGTCTAGCTTTTCATCACAGATTCAAACTTTCAGAAACCTCTGCCACAAAATCTATTCAAGGTGACCACGACGCGGCATACATCCTCTTGTCTCGAAAACCCCAACTAACTGCCTTATTTCACATCTCTCGAATTGTGCTTAAGTCCCCTACTCATTATTCAAAACATCACTTTCTTCCACAAGTCTTATGTATTAGCTTCTTAGGCTTCATATTTCAGTGTCATTAATCCATTTATTGTTTGGTATTTAATTTTTATTGTTTCTTTATTTTTAAATTTTCAGTACCTTGTATTATAAGCAGTTTGGTATATTTGTTTTGTTTATCTTTTTTTTTTTGCTTTTTTATATTTGTTTTATGTTTTGTGTGCATTTGTATATTTGTTTATGTTCTGTGTGCATTTGTATATTTGTTTTATGTTCTGTGTGCATTTGTATATTTGTTTTATGTTCTGTGTGCATTTGTATATTTGTTTTATGTTCTGTGTGCATTTGTATATTTGTTTTATGTTCTGTGTGCATTTGTATGTTTGTTTTATGTTCTGTGCGCATTTGTATATTTGTTTTATGTTCTGTGTGCATTTGTATATTTGTTTTATGTTCTGTGTGCATTTGTATATTTCTTTTATTTTCTATTTTGTGCTTTGTGCATTTGTTTTTTTGTTCTGTGTGCATTTGTATATTTGTTTTATGTTCTGTGTGCATTTGTATATTTGTTTTATGTTCTGTGTGCATTTGTATATTTGTTTTATGTTCTGTGTGCATTTGTATATTTGTTTTATGTTCTGTGTGCATTTGTATATTTGTTTTATGTTCTGTGTGCATTTGTATATTTGTTTTATGTTCTGTGTGCATTTGTATATTTGTTTTATGTTCTGTGTGCATTTCTGTATTTGTTTTATGTTCTGTGTGCATTTGTATATTTGTTTTATGTTCTGTGTGCATTTGTATATTTGTTCTGTGTGCATTTGTATATTTGTTTTATGTTCTGTGTGCATTTGTATATTTGTTTTATGTTCTGTGTGCATTTGTATATTTGTTTTATGTTCTGTGTGCATTTGTATATTTGTTTTATGTTCTGTGTGCATTTGTATATTTGTTTTATGTTCTGTGTGCATTTGTATATTTGTTTTATGTTCTGTGTGCATTTGTATATTTGTTTTATGTTCTGTGTGCATTTGTATATTTGTTCTGTGTGCATTTGTATATTTGTTTTATGTTCTGTGTGCATTTGTATATTTGTTTTATGTTCTGTGTGCATTTGTATATTTGTTTTATGTTCTGTGTGCATTTGTATATTTGTTTTATGTTCTGTGTGCATTTGTATATTTGTTTTATGTTCTGTGTGCATTTGTATATTCGTATTATGTTCTGTGTGCATTTCTGTATTTGTTTTATGTTATGTGTGCATTTGTATGTTTGTTTTATGTTCTGTGTGCATTTCTGTATTTGTTTTATGTTCTGTGTGCATTTGTAAATTTGTTTTATGCTCTGTGCATTTGTATATTTATTTTATGTTCTGTGTGCATTTGTATATTTGTTTTATGTTCTGTGTGCATTTGTATATTTGTTTTATGTTCTGTGTGCATTTGTATATTTGTTTTATGTTCTGTGTGCATTTGTATATTTGTTTTATGTTCTGTGTGCATTTGTATATTTGTTTTATGTTCTGTGTGCATTTGTATATTTGTTTTATGTTCTGTGTGCATTTGTATATTTGTTTTATGTTATGTGAGGCCGTATTTTGATTATAGCGAAAGTTTTGTGAATGCATGTTTAATTTGTACCACTGAACAATTTGTTTTTGTGCATGTTCTGTGTGCATTTCTACATTTGTATTTTATGTTCTGTGTGCATTTGTATTATTTTTTTCTGTAATGGTAGTCATGAAAGGCCGCTCGTATACTAAGAGTTAATATATTTGTTTTATGTTCTATGTGAGTATCTACAAATATTTGGTTTGTTTACCTTCTTTGTACATTTGTATATAATTGTTCTAGCTTCCATGTGCTTTTGTATATTTATTTATTTATCTTTCATGTACCATTATAAATTTGTTTTCTGTGTGTATTTGTATATTCGTATTATGTTCTGTGTGCATTTGTATATTTGTTTTATGTTATGTGTGCATTTGTATATTTGTTTTATGTTCTGTGTGCAAATTTTATATTTGTTTTATGTTATGTGTGCATTTGTATATTTGTTTTATGTTCTGTGTGCATTTGTATATTTGTTTTATGTTCTGTGTGCATTTGTATATTTGTTCTGTGTGCATTTGTATATTTGTTTTATGTTCTGTGTGCATTTGTATATTCATATTATGTTCTGTGTGCATTTCTGTATTTGTTTTATGTTCTGTGTGCATTTGTATATTTATTTTATGTTCTGTGTGCATTTGTATATTTGTTTTATGTTCTGTGTGCATTTGTATATTTGTTTTATGTTCTGTGTGCATTTGTATATTTGTTTTATGTTCTGTGCGCATTTGTATATTTGTATTATGTTCTGTGTGCATTTGTATATTTATTTTATGTTCTGTGTGCATTTGTTTATTTGTTTTATGTTCTGTGTGCATTTCTACATTTGTTTTATGTTCTGTGTGCATTTGTATTTTTTTTTTATGTTCTGTGTGCATTAATATATTTGTTTTTTGTTCTATGTGAGTATCTACAAATGTTTGGTTTGTTTACCTTCTTTGTACATTTGTATATAATTGTTCTAGCTTCCATGTGCTTTTGTATATTTATTTATTATCTTTCATGTACCATTATAAATTTGTTTTCTGTGTGCATTTGTATATTCGTATTATGTTCTGTGTGCATTTGTATATTTGTTTTATGTTCTGTGTGCATTTGTATATTTGTTTTATGTTATGTGTGCATTTGTATATTTGTTTTATGTTCTGTGTGCATTTGTATATTTGTTTTATGTTATGTGTGCATTTGTATATTTGTTTTATGTTCTGTGTGCATTTGTATATTTGTTTTATGTTCTGTGTGCATTTGTATATTTGTTTTATGTTCTGTGTGCATTTGTATATTTGTTTTATGTTCTGTGTGCATTTGTATATTTGTTTTATGTTCTGTGTGCATTTGTATATTTGTTTTATGTTCTGTGTGCATTTGTATATTTGTTTTATGTTCTGTGTGCATTTGTATATTTGTTTTATGTTCTGTGTGCATTTGTATATTCGTATTATGTTCTGTGTGCATTTCTGTATTTGTTTTATGTCCTGTGTGCATTTGTATGTTTGTTTTATGTTCTGTGTGCATTTTTATATTTATTTTATGTTCTGTGTGCATTTGTATATTTGTTTTATGTTCTGTGTGCATTTGTATATTTATTTTATGTTCTGTGTGCATTTGTTTATTTGTTTTATGTTCTGTGTGCATTTCTACATTTGTTTTATGTTCTGTGTGCATTAATATATTTGTTTTATGTTCTATGTGAGTATCTACAAATATTTGGTTTGTTTACCTTCTTTGTACATTTGTATATAATTGTATTCTCTTGTATATGTTTATTTTTTATCTTCATTGTGGTTCTGTACATTTTTTTTATCTACCTTTTATGTACTTGTATGTTTTTTAAGGTTATGTTCTATGTGCTTTTGTATATTTGTTTTATTTATGTTATAAATGCTTTTGTATATTTCTTTTATATTTGTTGTGTTTACCTTGCATTTGTTTTATTTATCTTTTATGCTTGTTGTTTTGGCTAATGAAGGGTTTTCCCCTGAAACAACCCATGTCTTTATTGTATTGTTCCAATGGAAAACTGACATATGAACTATGTCTTTCTTGTGCCTTTCAAGAACTTTATTTTTAATTAGCCCTGTCCAAGATATTCTCCAGACAGAACAGGCATCACCTGATATCTTCACCTTCACCTTTCAGCTCCCAAAGGAGCATAGGCCTTCAACAAACTTAGGTCAAGTCTTCCTGTCCCTATGCCATCAGGTCAAAGTCATTCCCATTATCTATCACCTGATATGAAAACATTTAAATGACAGTGGTAAGTTTCTGAGTAGCGCTGGTCTCTCGCGGCAAAGGTCCTGGGTTCTAATCACGCTCCAGTCTACCCAGCTGTAAATGGTAAATGGGTACCTAACTTTGAGTTACGGAAAGAAAAGACAGTGAGGAAGGGACCTGGTCACCCCACCTCTCGATGCTGGACCTAATATGGTGGAGTCTCTAACACTTCACTCCCCCTACAACAGTATCTGCTATGGGACTACATTTACCCTTTTTGTTTTAAGTTTGTGAGTGGCTTTGTGCTCTCCCCTTGCAGGTTAGTATATTGTCAGCATCCAAGACGTTTATTAGTGATACCAACAAAGAAACAGGAGTTGCCATTCAAACACCAGAGAGTACATTGGGAGGAATACTTGTCTCCCCTGGTAAGTATACGTCAGCAGATGACAAATATGCCAAGTTGCACAGATGATTCTTCATATTTAAGCATTAATTTACTTTTGGCTGATTAAGAGGTTTGGTTCAGGTACTCATGTCCCCCCATTTCTGCATTAAAAAAAGTTTGTATATTGCATTTTTATTCTGTACTCTTCTACCTTTGCATACAATAAGAGTGAAAAATTACTATATTTCCTTTTAGTCTTATTATATATTTAAAATGTTGAATAGGAGTGGAATTACTGTATTTCCTATTAGTCTTATTATATATCTAAAATGTTGAATAGGAGTGGAATTACTGTACACCCATACCTCGACGAGAAGGAAATGTCGAAATTGTCCTCTTTTCACACAACATGCCTAAGAAAAATTTACCGAATCTTTTGGCCGAATACCATCACCAACCAAGATCTGCTTACTCAGAGCAAGCAAGAGGACATGCACACTATCATAGCTGGCAGACGCTGGAGCTGGGTTGGCCATGTCCTCAGTAGCGACCCCGATGCCATCACAAGAACAGCTATGCTTTGGACCCCTGAAGGAAAACGAAAGAGAGGCTGACCAAAGACAACCTGGCGGAGGACTGTGGAGGCTGAGATGCAAAGAATGAACCAGAGTTGGGGCACTGTACGAAGGATGGCCGCCGACCGAGCAAAGTGGAATCAATCTACAAGACTACCACTAGGTGTGATGGCCACTTACTGCTTTGACAGTCAGCGGCTAAGGATCAAAGAAGAAGAAGATATAGAGAATCAATCAAAACATCTGTGGGGAAAACAGTTTAACTTAGCATTATTGACACGCTTTTTCACACATGCACATTTGTTTTCTAGAATAACCAAGGTATGTATAGAACCGCTTGAAAAAGTTAATGAAGGAAAACTTACTTAGTCATTCCTCTTGTACCTTGGGTTGTAGTGGTGAGCCAGAGAGAGGGAGAGCACCATGCAGTTCTAACAGCTGTCATCTATTTGGCATATTTCTAGTCCAGTCCTTCAGAGACTGTCTGATTTTGTCCTCTCAGCAAATTTTGAGTTATCCCGGAGGTCTGGATCCTTAGCTCTTGGTTTCTCAAATTTTCTGTGGTAGCCGATCTTCTCCAATTCTGCAGACATGGCCAAAACACAGTAACTGGGACTGTTCCACTAGGGTCTGCAGTGCCTGGGTTTCAAGGCTATGACATATGGTCTGGTTGAGGCCTTGTCCCTTCTTATCATTTGGACCATCTTCCTCAAATACCTCTGTCCTGAGGTTTGAAGCTGGCTCCTGTGGGTTGTAGTTATTGTCCACAACTCACATCCTTAGGTCAAGAATGAGGAAGCAAATAACTAAAGATTAGAAATAGAAAATCTTCTATTCTACACTGGCAATCTTATCATACCATTTCAATCCTTCTATTCTACACTGGTGATCTTATCATACCATTTCAATCCTTCTGTTCTACACTGGTGATCTTATCACACCATTTCAATCCTTCTGTTCTACACTGATAATCTTATCATATCATTTCAATCCTTCTATACTGGTGATCTTATCATACCATTTCAGTCTTATTCTTCACTGGTGATCTTATTGTATCATTTCAATCCTTCTTTTCCACACTGGTGATCTTATCATACCATTTCAGTCTTATTCTTCACTGGTGATCTTATTGTATCATTTCAATCCTTCTTTTCCACACTGGTGATCTTATCATACCATTTCAGTCCTTCTATTCTACACTGGTGATCTTATTGTATCATTTCAGTCCTATTCTACACTGGTGATCTTATCATACCAATTCAGTCCTTCTATTCTACACTGGTGATCTTATCGTATCATTTCAGTCCTATTCTACACTGGTGATCTTATCGTATCATTTCAGTCCTATTCTTCACTAGTGATCTCATTGTATCATTTCAATCCTTCTTTTCTACACTGGTGATCCTATCATACCATTTCAGTCCTTCTATTCTACACTGGTAATCTTATCATATTATTTCAGTCTTATTCTACACTGGTGCTCTTATCATATCATTTCAGTCCTTCTATTCTACACTGGTGATCTTGTCAAGCTATTTCAGTCCTTCTACTCTAAGCAAGCACTGATTTATTTGCTGTTTTATGTGCTGAATCTTTATTTCTTATGCACATAATCTTTGTGTCCATTGTTGTATGTTGCATTCTTGTATCTGTTGTTGCATGCTGCATTTTTGTGTTTGTTTCCTAACAAAGTTCAGTTTCTATTCAGTTTTTTCACCAAGTAAATCCTTGCATTCATTTCAGAAGAAGGTCTTAAAGAAGGCCAACTGGACACCCAGACAGGGCTGTTCTGCCACGTGAAGACAACAGTTGACAAGTACAACAAACCAACACAACCTGCTACAACACAAGCTTTACCTGTATCATTGCCACCATCTTCGATAGCTTCAGTTTTGATACAGGCTGAACCGGGATCATCTTCGTCTTCCTCATCACTTTCACTCCACCCCCCGCTGGACCTTCTTAGCAGCTCATTAGCCGAAGCTCAGATAAATCTCGATTCATTCAATGATGATGAAGATTATGAAGAGGAAGAGGACCTTGAAGATGAAACTGACCAGGGACTGGATGAGGCCCAGACCCATTTTCCTGTATCCTCTGTTGGTCAGTTTGTTGGGGAACCAATTATTGCCTCTAGGCCAGGCATGGCAGAAGTCTTGAGGGAAGAGACAGGTAAGGCTTAATTTATAGGATGCTTAACTTTATAGAAATTAGTTATTGTTTGTATCTACATTGGATATTTCTAATCTTTGAGCCCTTGGTTCACGAGGTTTCAGATAACCTAGGAAGCTGCAATTTTGCACATGACCCTCTATCATGGGATGTTTTAAACTATCAAAGTTCGAAGGAACCTCGAGTGACCTATCACTTGCCCGCGATACAAAAATTAAAGCTGAAAAAGTCATCTAACTTTTACAAGACTGTAGTTGTGAAAGGAGCACATAACTTGGTGACGTACATAAATAAAATTGGGAACTAGGTCACAGAACTTAGTGATGTACACAAAATTGTGAACTAGGTAACAGCACTTGATGATGTACACAAAATTGTGAATAGGTCAGCACTTGGTGACGTTCACAATTGTGAACTAGGTCACAGAACTTGGTGATGTACACAAAATTGTGAATAGGTCACAGAACTTGGTGATGTACACAAAATTGTGAACTAGGTAACAGCACTTGGTGACGTACACAAAATTGTGAATAGGTCACAGAACTTGGTGACGTACACAAAATTATGAACTAGGTCACATAATTTATATTTTTTTAATAGTGCATTCTAAAAAAACGTTTATAGCTTAAAGCATGATTTACCTTTACTTGTTACATCAAGTCCTTTGTGCACTAGTTTGTATAAACTGGTGATTGTTTATATCTCCATTGTGCACTAGTTAGTTTCTAATCAACATTGTGCATCAGTTTGTTCAAAGTTGTGATTGTCTGTATCTGCATTGTGCACCAACTTGTAGAAATGAGTGACTGTTTATTTTGACATATCTGTGTTGCAACTAGCAACAGAAACATTTTAACTCCTGCATATTTTTTTAACTTGTGTGGCAGAGAAAGGGGTGAACGAGAGATGAACGGGCTTTGTTTTGAACAATGATTTTTAGAACTTTGACTGAACCCAAATGAGCGACCTTGGTCGGTGAACTCTAGGTGACATGTTGTAATTTCCAGCTAAGTTCAGAGGTTTACATTTTTTATAGAGGAAAGACGTTTTTTTATAGAGGAAAGACGTGTGGGAAAAGTAACGAGATTTAACTAGACTTTTGTTCATGACCTCGGTGGTTTAGATAGGTGGGACGAACATTGGTAGTCTCAATGAATGTCTTGTCAAACTCAGTTAATTTATTATCTAAAAGAAGTGTAAAGACACGAGAGTGCACATAAATAATGCATTACTTCAGACAAACTCTTTCTGGGCACACATATTCAGTTTCCTGAGTAAAAGATGGGAAACTAATTTACCAGAACGCTGAGTCAGATGTAAAATCTAATTTAGTGAATCTTTTGTTACTTTTTGGAGGGAAAGATTCATAGAACAACAGGACATTGACTGGAAGAAGGAAGTTGAAGGTCGTTGTTTAAGAAACCAGAAATAAGATGCCGCGAGGAGAGAGATTTTTCAGGCATTCAGAGTGAAGATGTAGCTGCAGGAAGGTCTAGCACACTGCATTTAGCAGTCGTGTTTTATTAGAGTAATACTCAGTTTTTAGTAATAAGTTTAAGATAGAAATTTTTGTAGACATGTTTGGAGGTATAGGAGAAACAGTAGTAACAGTTTATTTTTGTATATAAAGAACATTAGTAGGACAGTGATGCTCAAGATTTGAATTATCAGGACAGATGATAAAAGTGATGGAATGTTGAATGGGTTATTGAGATATGATACACATGTTGATCACATGGAGTATGGGTTTACTCTGCGGACTGCAGATAGTAACTGAATTATGTGATGGGGATTGTAGATAAGTTATATGATGAGAACCATTGTAGTATTTCATTTTATATAGAAAAGGACAGTAACTTGATTATTGTTAAAAATGCAGGACAGTGATCCTCAAGATGTTTACCTCAATGTAGGAACAGTGATCCTCAAGATGTTTACCTCAATGTAGGAAGTAGACAATACTATTTCATAACATCCATGCCAGCAGCATCTTCATCTCCTGCACCAACCTATGTCACCATTCAGGAAGTGGCTCATCCTACCATGACTAAAGCACCCAACAATATCAGCCTGAGTGTTGTGTCACAGGGACCAGTAAGTTGCCAGTTTTGTTGTTGAAGGTCATCATTTTAAGCATGACATTGAAATGTAGCTACAAGCAAGTAGCCTGCCAAAACATAGCGGGAACTAATTATATTTCATTCTTTTCCAGTCCTAAATCAACTTCTTCATCGGATCTTTGTAGTTCTTCTTCTTCTTCTTCTTGCGATCGCATCTTTGATGATTACACCGTCAGACGAGTTCTCATGATGAATTCGACTGTTGTTTGAAGTTCCTCTTTAACTCCATATAGCTTTGAGTTTAGTGTTGAGTCATTGGGCCAGTATATCTTTCTTAACTGGTCATACAGAGGACAGTCCTGTAGAACATGCTCAGCAGTTTGTTCGTTTAATCCACATGTGCACAGTGGTGAAGCAGACAATCGTAGCTTGTGCATGTGTTTATTCAGTTTGTTATGCCCTGTCCTGAGTCGAAAAATAGTTATCTGTCCCTGCCGGTCGAGAGTGTGATAGTCGTCTTTGGGTTGGTTCTGTTCTCTTCTGATAGTCTGGATAGCTCTCTTTTTCTCAAAGTATGTGACTTCATTATCTTCTTGTTCACATTCTCCTCCCTTTTTTGCAAGTTTATCTGCCTTTTCATTTCCGGGTACACCACAATGAGATGGTACCCACTGAAGTATGGTTCTCTTTTTGGCAGCTACCTTGTTTAGTTCATTTCTCAGATGCGGGAGTTTACCACCCTTGAGAGCTTGCAGGACAGACAGTGCATCTGTGAGGATGACTACCTGGTGGCAGTCAGAGTTGGTGTTATAAATCATATTTGCAGCTTGCTCTAGAGCTTGAACCTCAGCTGTATAGTTGGAACAGAATTTACCAGTGGGAATTTGCCTAGTCTCATAGTGGTTGTCAGGATATGAGATAAAGATACCGGCACCTCCATTCCTAACAGCATTAGTTGCTGATCCATCTGTATAGGCATGTATCCATGATTGATCGGGATAGCTTTCTTGGATCATACTCAATGTAGCAGTTCGTTTTTGCAGATCATTATACTCACATCCACTTGTGAGACCACTGACTGATGTATTAATTTGGAGGGCACTGCTGGCCTGCTCCCATGGTACAGGGTATAGGGTGGGCTTCAGTGGTGTTGTCTTCATGGATAGGTCTTCTTGATGCTGTCTTATAAGTCTTTTCCCCCGATGCACAAAGCTGCTACGCTTTAGACGTCCCAATGCCAGATCATCTAGTCTTGCCTTCATTGGGTGCATTGGCATACTGTTGTACTTTTCCATCTGGATCATGGTTTTTGTGTCTCTTCTATGGGACAATGTCTGTAATCCAGCAACCTTCTGCATCTCTGTTATTGGTGTAGTTTTCATGGCTCCTGTAATGAGCCTGAGAGCTTGATTTTGCACCTTGTCCACAGACTGCAGATGTGAGTTAGCAGCTGATGACCATGCTGCTGAGCTAAACTCTAAGTGTGGTCTTATTACTCCATTATAAATCTTCTTTAGATTTCGTTCATTTGCTCCCCAGTTGGTACCTGCTAATTTTCTGAGTATGCCTAGTCGTCTTCGGGCCTTTCCTTCTGCGTTTTCAATATGCTTATTCCATGTAAGCCTTTGGTCAAATGTCACCCCAAGATAGGTGGGGTAGCTTTCTTCCTTGATCACGGTTGTCCCTAGGTGTATGTTAGCTGATTTGTCCTTGGGGGCGAGGGAGAACAGTGTTGTGGAGGTTTTGTCTGTGTTTATTGTGATAAGCCATTTCTCTGCCCATGACACTAGCATGTCTGCTGCCCGCTGCATTCTATAATTTGCTGTGGTGACATTTTCATCAGCGCACCAGAGTACTAGGTCATCTGCATATAAGGCAGCTTTAACTCCTGCAGGGAGATCTTTCACCAGGTCATTGATGTAAACAAGGAAGAGTGTTGGGGAAATTACTCCTCCTTGAGGTACCCCCTGATGGAGCAACACTTTTCTGCTCTGCAGACCGTCAAGAGTGACTCTAGTTCTCCTGTTATGCAAGTATGACTGGATCCATTTCATCATGTTGCCTTGGATTCCACTTCTCCTAAGTTTTGCAATGAGGCCATCTTTCCACACCTTGTCAAAGGCCTGCTTGAAGTCGACCCAGATCGTTAGGACCTTTTTCTTCTCCTGGAAGGCATCTTCTATTGCTTGAGACAAGTAAGTAACTTGGTCTTCTATACTGTAGCATTCTCTAAATCCAGCTTGTTCCGGCACCAGGATCTGCTCAGACTCTAAATACCATTTCGATCTGTGGTTGACTATTCGCTCCATAGTCTTCCCAACACAGCTTGTGAGACTGATTGGCCGGTAACTTGCAGCCTCGGTCTTACATTTCCCTTTCTTTAGTATGGGTATTGTGATGGCTTCTCTCCATACTTGGGGTACCGTTCCTTTCAACCAGCTGTGGTTGAATATCTCAAGCAGTTTTGTCTTTGCTGCTGAGCTCAGATTTACTAGCATTTCGTTGCTGATTTTGTCTGGGCCGGGTGACTTTTGAAACTTAAGCTTGGAAATAGCCTTCTGTAGTTCTCCTAGTGTGATGGGTTCCCTCATTGGGGCAGGAGTATCTGTCTGTCCCATGGTTGCCAGTATTTCTTTTCTTATCTCTCTCTCTGATGATCTATGTTAATGGGTAAGTTGCTTTCTGAACTGTATCTTCTAGCAAACAAGTCTGCAGCTTGTTTTCCTCTGAAAAGTTTGCCACCTTCATCCAATGTGATAGTCTGCCTAGGTGAGGAACGCTCTTCATTTAGAGACTTGACTAATCTCCAAAGTTTCCTGCCGTCTTTCTCAAGGTTCAGCGATGCCGTTTTAGTTCTCCAGCTTTTCCGTTTTTTCTTCTAGCTTTGTTCTCTGAAACTCTGCTACTGCCTTTTTCCATTTGTTGTGAGTTTCAAGTGAAGGCTGAGACTCTGCGTCCTTTCTAGCCCTGTCCATAGCTTCCTGACGTTCTTGGAGTGTGCTAGACCAGTATGGTATGTAGTTACGCCGGCATCCTTTGGGAATGGTTTCTTTTGCAGCTTGTAGTATGCATCTGTTGAAGTCTTTTACCACTTCATTAATGTCTCTGTTCTGTACCTTGAGGGTAGACAGCAGCGTGTTCACCTGATGCCTGAATAAACCCCAGTTGGCTTTTTTGTAGTTCCATCTTGTAATGGCTGGGCCTGTACTGAGAGTTGCACTCTGGACAGTAAGAAAGATTGGGCGATGGTCGCTTCCCCCTAGTTGGTCTCCTACTTCTCTACTAATAGATCCAGCTATATCTGGTGTGGAGAAGGCAAGATCTGGTGTTGAAGTTGTGTGCCATCCTCTGGAGTAGAAGGTAGGAGTATCTGTGGCATTATTGACTAGGATTAGGGAGTGATCATCTTGCCAAGTTTCAACCTCTTCACCTCTGTGATCCAGATGGTTATAGCCCCAGCTCTGGGAGTGGCTATTAAAGTCTCCAACTGCTATAAAGTTGGTGGCTGGTACCTGTATAGAGCTGAGACTCAGGGGTTTGTTGTTCGGACAGTAATAGTTCAGGAGTTCTATTTCCATCTTGTCTACCTTTATCTGCAACAGCTGATATTCTGCTCCATCCATGAAGGTTTTCCTTTCGTGTGCAGGAATGTTATTCCTTACAAGAGTAAGTACTCCTCCTTTTCGTCTATCTTTTCTGTCGGATCTGAAGCATTGATATCCCCTTATTTTAAAGGTTTGATCTGCTTTCAAGTGAGTCTCTTGGATACAGCAAACACTGACTTGCTTCTCATACAAGATGTTTTCCAGCTCTGTCTTTTTGCTGTATCCAGCCTGCTTGCTGTTCACTCCCTCTGCATTCCAGTGCATCATGACAAGTGGCACTCTGGGTTTCTCTTTTTCTGTTTTGTTTTGGTCAGTAGTTCTCCTCCGCCGTCTGCTGACTCCACAAGACGGTCTAGAGGGTCCTCCAGTAGCTGAGGGTGGGCTCTGTCGAGGCTCAGAGCCCGGCACTGCACCTGCCTGGTGGAGCTCCACAGGGCGAGCACCAGTACGAGATTTATTTGACGGTGTACTCTCCATAGAAAAAAAAAAGCGAGTTGCGTGATACTGTGGTTTCCGGTGCGCCTTCTGGCCCAGTATCTATGACTTTAGCACCTGTTCAACGGGAGAGTGGGCTCATCCCTAATCTGTTTATGTTCCCAGTAGTAGACTATTCGCAAGCAGCCTGGGGGTGTCACTGCTCTGCGCGGACCTTGTTTACCGAGGCGGCGTCCGAGCTCGTATGGTGAAAAATATGGTTGCATTATCTTCAAAATAGCCCTGTCTTTCCTGCCATCCTGCAACTTTGAGTTAGGGAGTTCTGAGCTCCAGTCTCTTTCCCAGGCATTTTATCCTGGCCTGGCACGCATACAGAGGACCCCACTTCTGGTTCTAAGTTAGCAGTTGGGGACAGGTGGGGTAGCACACTGTGCATTCCCCGTCATCCAGGGGGCTCTCCAACTATGCAGAGCTTGCACAATGCTGTGCTCTGGTTCTGGGCTCACCCAAGGAATCCTCACGTCCTGCACAGAGCCATTTCCAGATACCCACCACCTGCCAACCCCCCATTGTAGAAATCTCCTGCATGCGGCCATCCAGTCAAGAGCCAGTATTAAGTCTGGTGCCCAAGTGATCCCCCCCAAGCTCAGTGTGCAATTCTGGGTTCTCATCATGCTGCAACACAGGGGGGATTGTGATGCTCAGCCATCTCTCTCTACTCTGCACCGATAAGTGACATCGGGGACTTAACTGTGTCTCAGTACTGGGAGGCCCCGTTTCCGGGTACACCACACACAGCCAATTGAGGCAACGGTCGCCGTGGGCGTGTCTTCAGTGGGGAAGTTGTGGAGTCTTCCTGTCCATGTTCTTGCACATCCTAACACTGCCCGCAAGACATCGGAGGTTTGGAGAGTGGCCTTCTCTGCTTTTTTGAGCCGGGGTGGGCTCCCCGGGCAAGTCTCGATGGGGATCGGGACGTGTCCACGCGCCAGTGGGCCCAGCATCGGCCGCATCTGTTGGAGGACTTGCTCTGCCAGGTTTGAGTTAGTAAATTCCAACTTTGTCATCTTCTTGGCATTGTGATGCTGGGGTGCCTGTGGATTTCCTAACGCCCCGGGTAGAAGCCAGAAGTGTACTGTGCCAGCTCTGGGGGAGATAAAGGGGGTGTTTCTGCGTCTCCTTGTGATATGTAGCCAAGGTAGGGCTCACAGTGCTCTTTCCCCGCCACCAAATTGCCTGCTGGTTACACCGAGTTCTCCGAGGCTCTAGGCATGTGACCAAGAGTTGAAGGCAATAGGATCGTCACGTCCTGAGTCTCTGTGCCTGTACGATGGGTTCCGATCTTCAGGGAGCAGTCCACACTCGTTCCCACTCCCAAGACTTGTTCAGTATCCATCTGGCTCCTTCCCACCCACAGAGGGCGTGTACGGTGTAGTGCACCGGTTTTATTATCGAGGTTTGCTCCTCTAGATCCGTTGTGTTTAGCCTGAGGATTCGCACCCTCAGTTACCAGGACTACCTCGAGGAGGGTGTGGCTCTTCACCACGCACAACGATCTTGGGGTATGAGAGGTTTTGCTAGGCCAAGAGACTAACACCGCAATGGTCGCTCCTTTCATGAACAGAATTCACTAGGCCTAGGGTGAAGCAAGGGGGGAAACCCACTACCCACAACACCAGCACATCATACCCCCTGTCTGTAGACTTTGCCCCCTATCTTTGTAGTCAAACTCATTATGATTTATGGTCAGTGGTTAACGCACTGTGAAAAAAATTGAAAGGCTTGCATGCTGTTTTAATTGTTGTGCAATTTAACTTTTATGATCAATGCGTATAGTTTCCCTATTTTCCTGAAAATGCACCATAAAAAGAGATTGTAAGGCAGGCACACTTTTAGTGGTTGTTCAATTTAAGCTTTCACAGTGCAGTATGCACCTGTTTCATATTTTCTTGAAAAGCTTATTAACTTAGTCGTTCCTCTTCTACCGCGAGGTGTAGAGGTTTGGAAGAGAGAGCGCCATACTACCTTATCTGCTGTCTTCCTCCTGGTCTGGTTCCATTCTAGTCCTCAGTCCTTCAAAGATTGTCTAATGTTGTCCTCCCAGCGGATGCTGGGTCATCCTGGAGGTCTGGATCTCTGGCTCTTAGTTTCCCATGCTTGTCGTGGTAGCCGATCTTCTCCTATTCTGCAGACATGGCCAAACCATCTTAGTTTGGACTGTTCTACTTGGGTCTGCAGGGGTTGGGTTTTTAGGCCTTGACGCATCATCTGGTTGCGGACCATGTCTCTTCTTGTTACTTCAGCCACCTTCCTCAGATACCTCATTTCTGAGGTTTGGATCTGGCTTTTGTGGGTTGTAGTCGTTGCCCATGTCTCGCATCCATACGTCAAGAGTGGGACATAGGTGGAGCAGTATACAGCCATCTTTGTCTTCTTACCAACTTCTCTTTTGCTGAGGAATCCTAGATTTATGGCCTGAAAAAGTCCCAGAGCTGCTGTTCTTCGGGTAGCCAACTCTTCTTTGATGCCCCCCTTCCGGTCTGTGACAGCACCGAGGTATTTAAAGTGGTTGACCTGCCCAGGACCTGTTATTTCAGCTTAATCTGATTCCTTCATTCCTCTCATGATATCACCATGGTTTTTGTTTTAGAGCTGCTTATGACTATCTCTCTCTTTTCCAGCTCTTCCTTCCAGACTTGCAGGCTGGATTGGAGATGTGCCTCTGATTTAGCAATCAGAGCAACATCATCAGCAAATGCCAGCTCTGAAATACAGAGGTGTCTCATCTTCCAGTACCCCACTGAATACTTTCTTGTCCTTTCCTTACATGCCTTGATGACATTGTCCTTGAGGAGTATGAAAAGATAAGGTGACAGGATATCACCTTGTCTTACACCAGTGGTGGTCCTGAACTCTTCTGACTTATGGTTTGCCGTCCTCACATAATTTTTGCAAGGCTTGTAGAAGCTCTGTTTTTCATAAATCAGAGGTGCTGGAATGTTCTTCCTTGCCAAACAGTCCCAAAGTTTGCTGCAGGGGATCTTGTCAAATGCCTTTTCCAGATCTAAGAAACAAAAATGGATCTCACTCTTATACTCAAGGGCCTTTTCACTCAGCTGTCTGAGTGTGAAGATTAGGTCTTGAGTACTTCGGTTTGCTTGGAAACCACACTGGACCTCATCCATTTGTGGCTCAGCTAGGTGTATGAGTCTCTGTTCCCGAAAAGCTGCCAGGATTTTTTTCATTGTTCGTTTCAGGATGTTTCACTTAGTATTGTTATTGTTGATCTGAATTGACATTATTGCACTCCGAGCAAACCCATTGATGCTCAGTCTCCCTCAGCAAATCTGGAAGGGTATACATGCTAACTGTTCCTGTAGTGCTCTAGTTGTGTACATGACGGATGCATCCTCTCATATTTCCATCCCTGCAAGTCTTACGTTTGATGCCAAATTCTAGCAATCTTGTTGTGTTGATTCATCTATTACAGTGTCGTTCTCTAACAGGTGATCATTGATTGTCTTAATTATTTCTCCCTTATCCATATCCTGTGTCTCCACTATGGGTGCTCTCGAAGCTAGTGTGTCAGCTCTCTCATTGCCGCGCACCCCTGCATGACCAGGACAGTAGATTTACACCAGTTCCTGAAGATTTGAGGCTTCTGTGGATGTATTCATGCCAGAGCCATTTATTTTGGTCCTTCCGAAGCATAGATTGAGAGTCACAATAACTGCCCTGGTTGATCTAGTGTCAGGCAGCCACTTCAGGACTGCAGTAGTTGCCTCTCTATCTCCATTCTTAAGCTGGAGGTTGTTGTCATGTAAGCACTGCTTTTTTCAGTGATGACCCTGTCCTTTAGCTGTGAAGCCCCATCCTGATTTCTCACCACAGAGTACAGACCCATCAGTGTACACAGTGGCATGATTATCCCCGGCATGTAGGTACTATTTCTCCAGCCTTCTTGTCATGTAGATACCTTTTCCCAGCCTTCTTGTCAAGATACTTGTCAAGGAGTGTTTTTGAGTTTGTTTGCTCCAGAGGGAGCTTATTTGGTATGTTCAGCTGTTGTAATTTTGACATAAGTGCTGTTGTGAGCTGGCATTCAGCCAAGCAGCAAAGTGTGTGGTGTTGAGTGATGTTCAGTGAGGTGTGTAAGAATTTCACGTGTTTTGGGTGAACACGGGTGGAAGGGGACGAATGGACATGGAGATGTGTTGGTAGGGGCAGTGGACAGCTAGTAGTGTACATGAACAGAGAGGTGGATGGCTAGAGAAGAGAAGTGTGCGACTAGAGGGCCAGGTTTGTGTAGCGAATTGCTTATGAAGTAAATTGTTGAAATAGTGTCCTGGTTAACCAAATTTGTTGTGAAATACTATGGATTTTGTTATATTGCTTGTGACTGTACATGGCTCTGCATTCATTGTGACTTGAATTGTTATATAAACTTATGGAGATTAAACTAGCGGTTGGAGTGCATTTATTTATCAGGAATTATTAGCTAGACTACGAGCTTGTTGGAGGTGTATGGTAGTTGCTTGAGTTGCTGCATTTCTAGTCATACCTACACACACCCACCCGTCACAATACTATTCCCCAGCCTTCTTATGTAGATACTTTTTCTCAGTCTTCTTGTTATGCCATCACAGATCATGCCTCTTCTTCTTCCAGTACCTTTTCTTTTGGACTTTATTTTGTTTCCATTTTCATACTATGTGTTTCTGGACTTTTACTTACATGGTCCATGAAATTTTGACAGTCTTTCTTTCATTTTATACTTTATTTGATTTCCTCCTAGTCACACAACAAGCAAAAGAGAGAAGAAAACGTCAAAAGGAACACCAGGAAAATAAGCAGCTGAGGGCTGTCACCTCAGGGGCACATTCCCATAGTCAGTTATGACTGAAGGGCTTTTATTATTATTATTATTAGTCATCCTTGTATTTTATAGTAATAAGGTTGTAAAATAACCTCTTGATGTAAAAGGCACACATTTCTTGATCTACCTTATATACAGTCTTCTTGGGGGGGGGGTTATCTACTATATTACATATGAAAAGGGATAGACATCTACAGGCTGGTAACGCACAATCCGAACACCCAAAAAACCAAAATATTCTGAAAATCAAAAGTTTTTTCGGCTGACTTTTGGGCAAATTTTTTACCGATTTATGGGCGACTTGGGATAGTTTGTGGCAATTTTGGGCTATTTTGATCAATTTTTTGTCGAAATCCTAAAACCATAAAAATCAGAAAACCAAATCATGGCTGTCCCGTTCCCGAGCATTTCGTATTCTGGGTTACCAACCTGTAGGATAAACAATGGAACGAATAAACATTAATTTTAAAGGGTTGAGAATTGGGCACACAGACCTGTCTAACAATGTGCCATTCCTTTGATCTTTTATACTGTATTCATTCTCATGTGTATTTTAAGTATTAATATAAAGGATTGCAACATTATAAAAGTAATATTACAGCATATTCACATTCATAGTATCCAACGGGCATAGAGAGTGTCATAGAGTTACATACGGACAGATGTTTGAGGCAGAGTGTCATAGAGTTACATACGGACAGATGTTTGAGGCACACTTCCAGAGTGATAGAAAGACACAACTGAGATAGAGATACAGATCCAGGACTGGGTTGGGTGGAAATGTTTAGTCTCTGCCATATACACCTCCAAACAACAACCAAAAAGCTACAGACTTTTATAAACGGGTGCTTGCATAGAATAGAAGGACTGAAATGGTATGACAAAGTCACAAATGTGGAATTGATGACAAGAACCAGATAAGTGCCAGTGGAACAAGAGTTGAGGAGAAGACGCTGGCGATGGATAGGACATACATTGAGGAAACCTGTTGATAGCATTACAAGGCAGTCCTTGTTCTGGAATCCACAGGGAAAGAGAGGCAGAGGTAGACCAAAAAACACATGGAGAAGAGAACTGGAAACAGAGGTGAAAAGGATGAGGAAAACATGGAAAGAACTTGAGCAGATGGCACAGGACAGGAAGGCTTGGCATGTGTTTGTTGAAGTCCTATGCTCCTTAGGGAGCTAAAGAGTATTAATATACACCTCCAGGCATAAAAAGATGTAATGATAATGTAGTGTTACCAAGTACGATGCAGTAGATATAATTGAGATATATAAAGTGCAGGGGACATAATTGTGAGCACTGCGAAGACTGAATCTTGGTGTTGAGTGAGGTTATAGTTATGAAGTATAGAAAAGTTTATGACATTTGCGAGTTAAAGGGTCAAGGACGACCTATAAATAGGAATGAACAGACTCATTCATTCTCTTTTGCTCTTTAGTTCTCTAGCAGACGAATGCTTGTAGTAACAAGAGTGCACTGTAGTAAAGACATTGAACATGATCTTCTTCTTCTTCCTCGTTCGTCCTGAAAAGGACGTTGGTTACGTTGTGTCTGTTTACAGCGGAGCTGCGATATCTGCGCCTTTCGGCCGGCACATCCGACTTCAGCAAGGCATTTTTTGGGACTGGGTTTGCCTTCCCTCTTCGATCCCTACTCTCTCAGCCAGACTGCAGTGATGTAGCCTGTTTCCAGGACCACAACGTGGAGGTGGAGTAGGGTCTGGTCAGCTTTGGTTCGCTGAACCTGACGCAAGCAGTCAAGCTATGGGTCGCTGACTGCATTCTCTATTGCTGCGTCTTTGGGTCCTGAACATGATCTAAGGTGAAGAGGGTTAATCATGAGAACTAAGAACCTGGTAAACTATACATCACGAGGTAGCTTGACTACCTGATGTGGCCACCTGCCACAGTAGCACAAGTGTTGGTTCCTAAAGCACTACTGTCTCCCTTGTGTTATTCTTTGTGATGTACCAGGTGCATCAATGCGATGATACTTATTGTCAGTTTTCATCTGTTGCAGCCAAGTACCAGTCATAAATCAAGCTCCCAGACCAATGTTTTGCCCATAGCTGTCAGTGTTGAACCCTCACCTTCAGTCATTACGTTGAAACTGGATGACTTGACAAGTAGAGCAGGGCAGGAACTGGAGCAGGTCAGTCTTAGAGTTAGAACTAGTATGAATAGTTTGGAATATTCAAGAAAGTGGAATGAGATGTCAGAAGATGTTGGCTTTGGATAGGATACACTTGGGGAAAATCAGATGAATGTATTAAAAGGCAGACTTTTTTCTTGAATTCCTACAGTAAGAGAAAGAGAATATTTTCTTGTCTTGCCCAAGGTGGACCCTAAATATCACTGTCGTGTTATTCATTTTGTTTGTTTGTTGTTATGGTCCCCTCTTGTCGTGGGGAGCTGAGATTTTTGTTCTTGAACCAAGTATGTCGCATTGGCTGTTGTGAACCATGTTGGTTAATTCTGGTACTATTATCAGCCCTAACACCAGTTGTTCTACTGTCAGAGAAATGGAGGTAAAACAAAACAAAAAATATGGAGATGGGTTTTCAAAGTAAACATGGAAGGTGAAAAAGAAGGCACATATTAACCTTGAACGTATATCACAGGATGATTAGTTTTTTAACAAAATGGGATGAAAGTGGACTAGCATTAAATGATCTTTGTTTGCCACCGCTCATCCACCAAATTGGTCTGCTGCATTCAACCTAATTATCAAAATCCACAATTCTTGCCGTTTGTACATCTGTCACATCTAAGGGATGCAACTGTGGTTGAAAGTTAGACATTAATTGTATTGTTTCCCTTATATGTACTCTCCCGAAAATAGTAACACTCAACGAAGAAAAGTTGGTGTAGAACCCAGTTTCATTCCGGAAACGGATTTAACTCATCATTTTGTTAAAAATAACCTTAAAATGTAAGTTTTTGATTGTTTCTTCAAGACAAAATTTTAATTTAAAGTATTGCAGACTTATTATTATGGATCAAATGATAAGATGGCTACAAAATGAGCTGCAGATGCTAAGAGGAAGAGACGATCGCATCAATCACAACGAGCAAGAGAGACTCTAGAAGAAGCAGCAATACGATGACAACATGAAGCGGCACAAAGACAAGCACAGCGTTAGTCACATCGAGCAAATTAGTTGAAACTTTTTTTTATCAGAGAACATTCTTTGAAACAAATCCACGCACTTTCACAAAAAATCTTGTCATTAAAGAACTTTTATATTGAATTAAAAATATTTTAAAAATATATTACAGTTTTTGATTTACTTCCGTCATTATTGATGGGTTATTGCTAGTCTCTTACAATTGGGGTATTTTTCATAATTTTATTTTCAATTTTGTGATATTCGAAAACATATTGTCATCTACAGGACAGGAAAACATGTCATGTATTTCTTGAAATAAATACATTAATTTATGTACATGTCTATAAATTTTTTATCCGAACACCCGACAACTGAAATGTTCTGAAAAATCAAAAGTTGTTTTGAGCTACATTTTGAGCACAGTTTGGGTGATTTCTGACTGTTTCAGGCGACATTTGCTATTTTTAAAATGTTGATTTGTTGACTTGGGATATTTTAAATGAATTTGGGCTACTTTTTTGAAAGCTTTGGGTGACATTTGACAAATGGAGAAAATATGGTTTTTGACACAAAGCTGTCCCCGGGGATTTCAGAAAAAGGTTACAAACCTGCAATCCATTTCAGAAAAAGGTTACAAACCTGCAATCCATTTCAGAAAAAGGTTACAAACCTGCAATCCATTTCAGAAAAAGGTTACAAACCTGCAACCCATTTCAGAAAAAGGTTACAAACCTGCAACCCATTTCAGAAAAAGGTTACAAACCTGCAATCCATTTCAGAAAAAGGTTACAAACCTGCAGCCCATTTCAGAAAAAGGTTACAAACCTGCAATCCATTTCAGAAAAAGGTTACAAACCTGCAATCCATTTCAGAAAAAGGTTACAAACCTGCAATCCATTTCAGAAAAAGGTTACAAACCTGCAATCCATTTCAGAAAAAGGTTACAAACCTGCAACCCATTTCAGAAAAAGGTTACAAACCTGCAATCCATTTCAGAAAAAGGTTACAAACCTGCAACCCATTTCAGAAAAAGGTTACAAACCTGCAATCCATTTCAGAACAAGGTTACAAACCTGCAATCAATTTCAGAAAAAGGTTACAAACCTGCAATCCATTAAAAAAAAGGTTACAAACCTGCAATCCATTTCAGAAACAGGTTACAAACCTGCAATCCATTTCAGAAACAGGTTACAAACCTGCAATCCATTTCAGAAACAGGTTACAAACCTGCAATCCATTTCAGAAAAAGGTTACAAACCTGCAATCCATTTCAGAAAAAGGTTACAAACCTGCAATCCATTTCAGAAAAAGGTTACAAACCTGCAATCCATTTCAGAAAAAGGTTACAAACCTGCAATCCATTTCAGAAACAGGTTACAAACCTGCAATCCATTTCAGAAACAGGTTACAAACCTGCAATCCATTTCAGAAACAGGTTACAAACCTGCAATCCATTTCAGAAACAGGTTACAAACCTGCAACCCATTTCAGACCAAACACCCGCAATCGCATAAGGCAAAACCAGTGCTCTCCAAAGTTGTTTTGTGACAACCATCCTTTAGAAACAGTCTACAAACCCCAATCCTAATTTCAGAAAAGGTTAACAAACCTGGTCACGTTTTTCCTTCCAAACCTGCAATCCATTTCAGAAACAGGTCCATTTAGAAAAGTAGGCTTACAAACCTGCAATTCCATTTCAGAATAAAAGGACCTGCAAACCATTTCAGAAAAAGGTTACAAACCTGCAATCCATTTTCAGAAAAAAGGTTACAAAACCTGCAATTCCATTTCAGAAAATCCCTTGTTACAAACCAATGCATTCCAATTCAGGAAACATTTACAAACCTGCAATCCATGTCAAAAAAGGTTATAAAACCAGCAATCCAATTTCAGAAAACAGGTTACAAACCTGCAATTCATTTATCAATTCAGAAAATGGTTACACAACAAACAGGTTACAAACCTGCAACCCATCTCAGAAAAAGGTTACAAACTTGCAACCCATTTCAGAACAAGGTTACAAACCTGCAATCCATTTCAGAAACAGGTTACAAACCTGCAACCCATTTCAGAAACAGGTTACAAACCTGCAACCCATTTCAGAAAAAGGTTACAAACCTGCAACCCATTTCAGAAAAAGGTTACAAACCTGCAACCCATTTCAGAAAAAGGTTACAAACCTGCAACCCATTTCAGAAAAAGGTTACAAACCTGCAACCCATTTCAGAAACAGGTTACAAACCTGCAATCCATTTCAGAAAAAGGTTACAAACCTGCAATCCGTTTCAGAAAAAGGTTACAAACCTGCAATCCATCTCAGAAAAAGGTTACAAACCTGCAATCCATTTCAGAAAAAGGTTACAAACCTGCAATCCACTGGGAGCTGGAAAGTAATCATTCAGGTTTGGGATAAGCCTTCACAACCACCTGTTGGGAGAGTGGTGAAGGCAGTGTTATTGTGATTATGTGTTGTGATTATAGGCCATGGCTGTTAAGGGAAGAATTAGGTCATTAAATTAAAGTAAGATGAGGTAAAATAAGGTAATGGTAAAGATAACCCCATAGTGGATACTACCTATGTGAGTGAAGTGTTAAAGACTTCACTGTACAAGGTCCAGCATTGAGAGGTGGGGTGATCAGTTCCCTTCCTTGCTGTCTTTGCCTTCCTTAACTCAAGAGCACATTCAGCCACCCATTTACAGTTGTGAAGACTGGAGCTTGGTGCCCCGGTGTTTTGAACATGCTACCTTTGCCTTGAGAGGCAAGCACTCTAACCACTCTGCCAGCAGGAGGTAAAATAATAAAATTTAAACTATAGTCCTAAAAGCACAGAATTAGTTGTAAGGGAGATCTTAGCAAAGTTGGAAAGGTGTATGTCCCTTAACCTGTATTCATTGAAAAGCATCATAATAGCAAATTCCCAAAAATGTATCTGGAATGATCAACAGAGAGGAACAGTAAACGGAACATGCTGTCTGTAGTAAAGAGCGCTATAAAGGGTAAAGGATCCCGTTACATGCCCATTGAGGCATATTGGAAATATGGTGTTAGGTCCATATTTTCTTGATGATATGGCACACTAGGGGTCATGTGGTGAACATCATGCTGGCCGCCTTTAACTTTCCCAGAGTTGCTCTGGTACCCAAGACATGAGGCTGGGTCGACCCCAGAGCCATTTGCGGTCTAAAAAGAAAAAAAATCCAACCTCAACTGAGGATCGAACCATGGACCACTGAGCTCAGAAGCCAGTGCACTAACCACTGCTCTAGTGCTATACTGGAGTTATAACTTATAAAGTTTGAACCTTCATCAAGAGAAATATGGGTTGTTAAGAAGAAACTTAAAATAAGATTTGAGGAGAAGTTGCTGGCTTTGGATATGAGGACTCGTACTGAGAAACACCAGCTGATAGCATTACAAGGCAAGTCCTTGTTCTTGAATCTCCAGGGTAAGAGAGATAGGAGACAACAAAAAAACACATGGAGATGTGAATTTGACATAGACGTGAATGGAATAAAGAAGACACAGAAAAACCTTGAGTGGTTGGCACAGGACAGGAAGGCTTAGTGTATATTAGTTGAAAACATGCCCCACAGACAGTCGGAAGGTAATGAATGAAGAATAAACTATCTTACTGAACACTGGTTGTCTATTAACCATAAACAACATCTGTGGCATTAGCAGCTTTATTAACTATACAGTAGTCCCCCGGCCTTACGCTGTTCTATTAGCACTTTTTCAATATAACGCGGTTTATATTTGATGCCATATTTCTGTTTTATGCTTAAAAATTTGATCTTATGCTGAGCGCTAAACTCAATGGGAGGCAGGAATATATCTTTCACATGCTCATCAAGTTCATTCAGGATAGGATGGTCAAGAAGCATTGTCATTGCTAGCATAATGAAGCATTACCCCAAAATGGAATGCAGTTCTATGGTAGTACATAATATAGAACAAGATCTTCATTGCTACAAGTGCTTCTTGAAGAGAACAAGAAGGTAGCAAAGCAAGCTCGATTCGTTTTTTTATTTTTTTTTTTACACATTAACTACCGCAAGCCGCTGTCAGCGGCTCACAAAATAATCACATTTGGACCGCAAGCCGCTCATAGCGCCAATCTAATTTTAGTAATAAAACGAATGAAAAATGTACTGAAACACTCTCTGATCTGGTTCGAAATTTTAAGTTGCCACCGGAAAACAAATTCCCAAAGCATGGTTGTTGTAGAACACTGGAAAATTGATATTATGTTCATATTTTTCAGCGTTTTGGGTTAGTTACCAAATCGTGTAAAACTGTTTACCGTGGAAACTAGTGATAGGACTACAAAAAAATGCGTTTACATCTCGTCTAACGGCTGAATAGGATAGAAATGTGTTTCAACAATTGACTGATCGAAAACTACAGCTTACTTTGTGCAAGCACCTACAGGATGAAAATGGGAAAAAATTTAATTCGGCCACAGTGTGTTTTTCAATTCGGTAGTTAATGTGTTAAGTCTCCAGAATACTTTCTGCTCTCATTGACCAAACATCTGTGCCTTCTACAACTGGAGCTAGAAAAACTTTTCAAAACCTGCTGCTAACCAGTTGTCTCGTGATGAAGACAACTCTGCTGTGACAACTGTAGCCACAAGTGATGAAAGAAGCAGCGATTAAAGTCCTATATTTTTTTTTTTTTTTTTTTTTTTTTTTTTTTTTTTTTCCCGTAACCAGCGGCACTTGGGCTTTCAGCCCTTCGGCCCAATGACATGTCATTGCGAGGCTGGGGAACCTGAGGACTTTCCTTCCAACCCGGTCAGGAGCTTTGCTCCTTCCCATCCACAGAGGATTTATCACAGGAGCCGTTCAGGCTATTCAGTCAAATTTCCGGCCGTAAACATTTCTTCAAACGCCGACGCCCGGGTTTGAACCATGAACACCTGGTCGCCAGTACAACGCCGAAGCCATTACACCAGCGCGGCTCCCATAATATTTTATATATTTGTTGTGTCTAGTACGTACATAACATTTCGTTTGTGTTCAATATGTCTGATAATTATATGTAGTAAATAAATGTTAACTATTTTTTTTTTTTACTAATCACTTGTTACTTAATTTTGATACAGCTTTCTGGACCTTGAGAACAAATGACCTTATATACTTTCGTATAAGTCAAGAAATTTTTTCCCTTTTTGAACTTTAAAAAAACAAACAACCCGGCTTATATTTGAGTAAAAAAAAAATTTATAAAACTGGTCAGTGTTGGCAACCCCCACCCACTCTTACTGCTGCACAATAGTATCCTTCAGATATAAACTTGCAGCTTCTTTAAATGTTTTTATCAAAATATCTTAAATAATACACATTTGAACTCCTACTACCGTAAAATCTCGCATATAATACACACTCGTGTATAATACGCATGCTTGATTTAGCCCAAAATTTTCTGGTAAAATGGAAATTCGTGTATAATACGCACCATAATTTTTCAAGATTTTATTTTATGAAACATTTGTTAAAAAACTGAAAGAAGATGGAAGATGCTGCGCGATAGTAGTTCTTTGACGAACTGAAAGACCATGTCGCTTCATAAAACGAACTGCCCATCCATATGATGCTTTAAATGCTGTTGTGCCTGTACGAGATTTTTTAACCTTTAGCACGCTGCATTCTTTTTCCGAAAACTTGCCCTGCAGCTGCATTCTTTTTCACAACCCCCCCGTTTTTATAGTGGGCAACTTGTAACGTCTATAGTTTTTGTGTTTCTTGGTCAATTGCTATCATTTTTGGAATTTATATAAATAAATGAATGATGAATCTGACGATATAAAATTTGTTTGTGTACATGTTGTATGTGATAGGAAGAGAGGAAAGAAAAGAAAAAAAAAACGAAAAAAAAATTTACAAAAAAAAAAAAAATTTTTTTTTAAATTTTAAATTAAAAAAAAAAAAAAAAAAATAACCAACACACGAAGAGTCCATATCCCTTGCATCTCAATGAAAGTCATTTGACCAATAGACCAATACAAATCAAATGACGATCTTTTCGTTACACCCATCATCAGTAGCAAAGCAACAAACGCCCTCGTCAGCAGTGACATTCGGCCGTAACCCTAAACCTTTCCGATACACCTAACCCTAACCCCTAAAATTATACATACTAGCAATGCCATTCTACTTTTGTTTCCATCTCGGCCATCAAACATATTCTGAGAACCGATATCAGCGCTTATAAAGACAAAAATCTCATCCTTACCTCATGGCGTCAAAATCCAATAAAATTAGAGCGAAAATGGCCGCGTGTTCATGCCAATTCATTTCGATTTAAAAAATGCACAGAAAATAAACGCGAATACATCCATTTCTAAAAAAAAATCGGAAACGAAAGCTAACTCTCTCCCAGATAAGTTTAAAACTTAACATCCGGGGGTGATATCACGTGACACACATCCTAACGCTAGAAAACGAAGATATCCACTCGTCGACTGCAGTAGACTACAGCTTGGAGAGCATAGGTTACCTTCGTCGACTGTGATCGACTGCAGCATGCTAAAGGTTAAGTTCCAGAGCTTTAAGTCGGATTTCAATGCATGAAACACCGATGCCTTGTTGTCTTCTATCCACTACCCACTCCAATAATGTATGTGTTTTTCTAGGTCTGGAAGATCTGGTGTGACCCACGATTCGTTTTTTTTCTTACTAGGCAACACTTGCAGCGCCTCTTTTGGTTTTTTTCGCCATCAATCGAATGTTGCACTCCGTTAATGGTTTGAAAAGTACAGCTTTCTGGACCTTGAGAACAAATGACCACTATACTTTTCTGTATAAGTACAAGAAATTTTCTCGAATTCACTTTTTTGGGCTTTAAAATAATCAAAAACAACCCGGCTTATAACCATGCTAAAAAAAAAGATTGAAAAAGAGTGTCAGTGCGTTTTTTGGCAACGTCTGGACCCACACATGGCACATCTTACGCCACACAATAGTCAAATTGTGATAAAAAATGCACTTGACAGACTTTCCAATGTAAATGTACTTTATAGAAAATTACGTATTTTTTAAATAATAATACGCACCCGTTTGAAAAAATCCTACTATACGCGTTTTACGGTAAGTCACAAATTTCAACCGGAGTATGCTTTGTTGACTAGCCTCCTTCGTTTAATCTATCAGCAATACCATTACTTCTTTAACTATAATTCAGTTTCATCAGTGTCACTGCAGAATCTAAATCGGGTCCTTATTCAATATCCACATCTGATTCGGCTGCATGGTTAGCATCCTGATCAAATAACAAGTCACTCAAAGCAAATATTTGTCCACCAGGAAAGTCTTGACTTTGAAAAAAATCCCGAAGAATCATAATATCAATCGCCTCTAAAAAGATTCTGAAAAACTGAAGCATTTTAATGTAATGGAAATCTATTTATTTATAACTCAGGTTTCGCTAAATACTGAGATCTCGTTGCTATTTAGCAACAATCAACTACAGTAATCAGACTTTCTGGGCAAACGAACAAACAAACTTAATTTTTAAAGGGTTGAGAATTAAATGGGAACAATTTTTAAATGAAAATGAAAAAAATTTGCAGAAAGCCTAGGAAATTCCAGTGCAATGCAGGAATTCGGAATCAACCAAAAACTCATTTGACTTATAATCGGGTCTTTCATATTGGACGGTTTTTAAGTCCTAAAGTCTAAGGGTCGACTTATAGTTGGATTGACTTAAACTCAAGTATATGGGTAAACTCAAGTATATGGGTTAATTTAATTCCTTTCAGTTCTTATGAGAAATCAATTTTCGGTTAGCGCTCGATTTTTCAAGAACAAATTAACAGCGCTAAGGATTCCTGCATTCCAAATTAGTACTTTTTGTGTACTTTATTATTCATGTCACAAAGAGTGAATATAGATGTAACATTTTGCTATAAAGTTCACCATTGCAGCTATGTTTTTGTCAGAATCACTAGGTGGTCTCCATGTTTTTGTGTTGAAAAATGTGTTATAATGATGCTGTAGCCCAAGTTTCTCATTTTTTTCTACTTTTAGCAGCAAAAAGTAGGGAGAAAAGAAATAGCAGGAGTCAGCACAGCTAAGACGAAAGAACCCGAAATTATGGACCAGTTAACCTCACAACAGGAGTCAGTCATTAATCATCCTGATGATGGGGGAACAGGTACATCAATATTGTCATATCTCTTGCTTTGGAACAAAATTATCTTCTTTTTCTTGATCCTTAGTCGCTGACAAAGCAGTCTGTGATCCACTTGCCTAGGGTAGCAACAATCTCTCTAATGAGCTCTGTTAGTGGCCATCCTTCATATGGTGCCCCAACTCTGGTTCATGCCTTTCATTTCGACTTCCACAGTTTACCGCCAAGTTGTTGTTTTTTTTTTTGTCGACCTCTTGTTTGACCTTCTTTCTGTGGTACATAGCATAGCAGTTCTGGTGATAGTGTTCGGGTTTCTTCTGAGGACATAGCCAACCCAATTCCAGCATCTGCCGGCAATGATGATGTGCATGCCTTCCTGATTGTTCTGAGTAAATCCTGATTGCTCTGAGTAAGCAGTTATTGGTTGGTGATGGTATTCAGCCAAAAAATTCAGAGAATTTTCATTAGGCAGGTTGTGTGGAAATATGACGGTTTGGAAATTTCTTTTTCTGTTACTCTCCAGCATTCAGCACCGCACAGAAGTAGAAATATAAAAAAATCTGGACTGCCAAAATGTATGATAGTCTTACTTACTCATTCTCTTTACGGGTGCAGTGTTACTTTTCTGTTACAGTGTTTCTCTGAGCATTTAATATAACTTATGAGATATTGTATCCCCTCATCTTAAAAGCTTCCATCACTCTCTTTCTTCTTCCTCATCATCATTACTCTTCAGCTCTCCAAGGAGCACAGACCTTCATTAAATTTATTCCAAGTCTCCTGTCAAGGTCTTTCTGTGTCTTCCTCTTCCCTTTAATCTCTGTCCCCAATGATCTTCTCCATATTTTGTTTTGTCTTCCTCTGCCTGTCTTACCTTGTGGGTTCTAGAACAAGGGCTGCTTTGTAATGCTTTCAAGAAGTTTTCTTATTGTGTGTCCTATCTATTGCCATTGTCTTCTACTCATCTCTTGTTCCACTGGCACTTGTCTAGTTCTTGTCAGCAGTTCCACATTAGTGATCTTGTCCTACTATTCAGTCCTTCTATTCTAGTCACTGTCTTGATCCATTTTAGTTCTTTGTCTTTCTCACGCCATCATATATACCAGTGATTTACATGTAGGATGTGTAGTAGTGGTTTGTGGTTTTTATTTCGATCAAGTGTCATAATTATTCACTCATGGCTTATGTATTCTGTGCATGATTTTGTTCCACCATGGTCTCTCATTGTATTGCTTACTCTCATATAAACTATCTGTTTCTCTCATAAAGTTGGCAGTCTCAGGCTTCTCTCATATGCCATACGATATTTTTGTCAGCAGGGTTTGTGAAAGCCATGCTGTCAGTTTGCTCTTCTCAAGGAGTCAACATTCTTCTAGGACATGCTCTACCATTTTTTATGTCTTCCCCACATGGACACATGTCTGCCTGCCCGATTTTTAATTTGTTCAACAGGGTCACGTTGCATAGGCATCCCGCTCTTCGTGAGTGCGGGATTTTATGCTCCACTTTCAAAATACAGCGTACCGCAGGAAGTTGGTGTCTGGTAGATGGGACTACTGTATGTCTTGTTTATATCCGTGCACTCTGTTGTATCAGTGTGCAGAAATGTAACGGTCAAGCTAAGGATTGGCAGGGTAACTATGAAGATGAAAAAAAAGTGTAACGGCTGAGGCCAGAAGCTTATGAATGGACAATATGAGAAATCTGATACAATTTTTTGTTTAATCTTTTTACTCGCCACGCTGTTTTGCAGCGCTGCATCATATACGTGTGCTGTTAGCTATTTTTTCCTACTCCATAAGATACAACTATACATCTTGTCTTCAAAATCAAATACCACCTGTTGAACAAATTATATGTCCATAACTCCCGCATTCAAGCTCATATCCCAGAGGAGAGGTCCAGCCCATCTCTTTGTCAGCATTTATCATGCACTATGTGTGAAGATCTGGTTTACAGTGACTGTCTGGCCCAAAGCATGTTTTCGAAAAGAGTCATGAATATTACATACCCAAACAGGCAAGCTTTCGACGTATTCACTACTGACAAAAGTGGTTCTTGGTGGCCTGCATACGTGTTTATTTGCGACTCTCTAACAAAGAACATTTGTTTTGTGCTCTTTATAGCAAATGCGCAAAAATTCTTCTATAACATATTATGCTCGAAAGCTGAATCCTTCACCACCGTATCTGCAGTGATGTCAGCCCTCACACCCCTACAAGAGAATAGATAATACAAGTGTTTTGTATTATTTGATCTTCACAGTATAATGGGATCCTGTCACAGGAAATCTACAAAATGATAAAATATGGCTAATATGTTTTCAAGGAGATGGAAACGCTAACAGAACGCTAGACAGTATCATAGATGCAATAAATTACAAAATTAAATGATCAAAATGTAAGTATAACAAGAAAGTGGTAAGAGATATACTGGAGAGATGGAAGGAGTAACGATGCAGAGAAATTGTATGAAGATAAGTAAGCAAAAGACTCCCAAACGATGACACAACTGAAAGTGAAGAGAGAGAGCCCAGAACACTATTATTAGATGAATTACGTGCAGCAGTCAAAAAACCTGAAAGTGCAGTATGGCCCAAAGGGAAAAGATCACCTGGATGCGATACAATATCCAACTGAACTAATTCAAGCCAGGAGGAGAAAAGAGCGTCCGCGGTTATCCCTCTCACTATGTGTTTGAAAAGATCTGTGAGGACAGTGCAGTCCTGGCCAAAGCCAAGGAAAAGATTCGTCTGGGTATATCCCCCCTCCCAAATATAGAAAAGATCTGTGTATATCCCTCTCCGGGAAAGATGGTCTGGAACCAGTGCATCAATGCAGTCTCCCATGAGCTGTGAGTAAGATCTGCAGTCATAGGCCTCTCCCAAAGATCCCAAAAGATACTGTGTGACAGCTGGATGCGTCAGGTTCCGAAAGATACCAAAGCTATTGCAAGACCCCTACTCCTGTAAAGTGGTGGTCCCTGGAAACAGCCTGCATCACTGCATGTCCTTCTCGAGTGAGTACGGGATCAGAAGAGGGAAGGCTATATCCCGGTCCCAAATAGATGCTGATGCTGAAGTTCGTATCCCTCTCCCGAAAGATAGAAAAGATTGTGTATATCCCTGCTCCCAAACGATAGACCAACGATCAACTATGTCCTTTTCAACAAAGATAGAAGAAGATCCCAGATGAAAGCTATCCCTCTCCCAAAGATAGAAAAGATCTGTGTATATCTCTCTCCCAAAGATAGAAAAGAACTGTGTATATCCCTCTCCCAAAGATAGAAAAGATCTGTGTATATCCCTCTCCCAAAGATAGAAAAGATCTGTGTATATCCCTCTCCCAAAGATAGAAAAGATCTGTGTATATCCCTCTCCCAAAGATGAAAAAGATCTGTGTATATCCCTCTCCCAAGAAATAAAAGATATCTGTGTATTTCACTCTCCAAAAGATAGAAAAGATGTGTGTAAATCCCTCTCCCAAAGATAGAAAAGATCTGTGTATATCCCTCTCCCAAAGATAGAAAAGATCTGTGTATATCCCTCTCCCAAAGATAGAAAAGATCTGTGTATATCCCTCTCCCAAAGATAGAAAAGATCTGTGTATATCCCTCTCCCAAAGATAGAAAAGATCTGTGTATATCCCTCTCCCAAAGATAGAAAAGATCTGTGTATATCCCTCTCCCAAAGATAGAAAAGATCTGTGTATATCCCTCTCCCAAAGATAGAAAAGATCTGTGTATATCCCTCTCCCAAAGATAGAAAAGATCTGTGTATATCCCACTCCCAAAGATAGAAAAGATCTGTGTATATCCCTCTCCCAAAGATAGAAAAGATCTGTGTATATCCCTCTCCCAAAGATAGAAAAGATCTGTGTATATCCCTCTCCCAAAGATAGAAAAGATCTGTGTATATCCCTCTCCCAAAGATAGAAAAGATCTGTGTATATCCCTCTCCCAAAGATAGAAAAGATCTGTGTATATCCCTCTCCCAAAGATAGAAAAGATCTGTGTACATCCCTCTCCCAAAGATAGAAAAGGTCTGTGTATATCTCTCTCCTCAAGATAGACAAGATCTGTGTATATCCCTCTCCCAAAGATAGAAAAGATCTCTGTATATCCCTCTTCCAAAGATAGAAAAGATCTGTGTATATCCCTCTCCCAAAGATAGAAAAGATCTGTGTATATCCCTCTTCCAAAGATAGAAAAGATCTGTGTATATCCCTCTTCCAAAGATAGAAAAGATCTGTGTATATCCCTCTTCCAAAGATAGAAAAGATCTGTGTATATCCCTCTCCCAAAGATAGAAAAGATCTGTGTATATCCCTCTTCCAAAGATAGAAAAGATCTGTGTATATCCCTCTCCCAAACATAGAAAAGATCTGTGTATATCCCTCTCCCAAAGATAGAAAAGATCTGTGTATATCCCTCTCCCAAAGATAGAAAAGATCTGTGTATATCCCTCTCCCAAAGATAGAAAAGATCTGTGTATACCCCTCTCCCAAAGATAGAAAAGATCTGTGTATATCCCTCTCCCAAAGATAGAAAAGATCTGTGTATATCCCTCTCCCAAAGATAGAAAAGATCTGTGTATATCCCTCTCCCAAAGATAGAAAATATCTGTGTATATCCCTCTCTCAAAGATAGAAAAGATCTGTGTATATCCCTCTCCCAAAGATAGAAAAGATCTGTGTATATCCCTCTCCCAAAGATAGAAAAGATCTGTGTATATCCCTCTCCCAAAGATAGAAAAGATCTGTGTATATCCCTCTCCCAAAGATAGAAAAGATCTGTGTATATCCCTCTCCCACAGATAGAAAAGATCTGTGTATATCCCTCTCCCAACGATAGAAAAGATC
>JAMPIV010005109.1:135000-136901 GCA_024509875.1 Oreohelix idahoensis | reverse complement strand
AAGTCGATAGTACATTAAAAAAAAAAAATAATGAAAACAAGGACAGGAAAAGAGTGAGGGAAAAAAAAATAATAATAATATTAATATTAAAATATATAGAGTGAGGGAAAAGCGATTTAAAAAAAAAATAAACAAAATAAAATTAA
This sequence comes from Oreohelix idahoensis, assembly GCA_024509875.1. Classification (NCBI taxonomy): domain Eukaryota; kingdom Metazoa; phylum Mollusca; class Gastropoda; order Stylommatophora; family Oreohelicidae; genus Oreohelix; species Oreohelix idahoensis. The sequence continues at coordinate 136,755 of JAMPIV010005109.1, read as the reverse complement.
ATTAAAAAAAATAATTTAAAAAAAATTATAATTAAAAATAAATAAATAATAATAAATAAATAAATATATTAAAAAAATAAATAAATAAAATAAAAATAAAAAAGGTGATCGCATCAAAGTAGACAGTCATAATACAATAGGGACTAGATAGAGAAAGGCGTCTCAGACAAAAGAATGTTGGGTATTCAAACCGTGTGGTTTAAGGCAACCCATAAGATGGATGAGGCGTTGTTCCTGGCGAAACCGACTGTTGGCGTCCGAAGAACAGGATCTGATGGCTGTCACCTGGATGTCCGCGGGATGGAGGTTAAGCCACAAAAGTGTGCAGTGTTCAGCGGTCAGCGAAGCGGAAACAATTGGGTCAAAACTCGTAAGGCGGACATTAATATCCAAGGTCATGAAATCCCCTCTTCTGACCGAGGGCATTCCTACAGATACCTAGGACATGACTTTACAATTGATAATACATCGGACCAGTTCCTTCTTCTTCTTCTTCTCGTTCGCTGTTGTTTAGAAATGTCTACACAAGAAGTCCGGTTTTCTGGATGTATGTTGCTGTGGTTGAAAGTTCTTCAAGACTCCCAAACAGCTTTGTGTGGATGTGCGTCTCTGTGGGCCAATGTTCAGTTCGCAATTGACTAAGCATGTGGCAGTCTTGCAGGATGTGTTCGGCTGTCTGTGCTGCCTGTCCACACGTACATAGGGGTGATGGGACCAATCTCAGTCTGTATAAGTGACTGTTCAGTCTGTTGTGTCCTGTTCTCATACGGAACAGGATCACCTGTTTTGCTCGATCAAGATATTGATAGTTGTCTCTTTGTTGATCAATTTTCCTGATGGCCTTGATAAGGGTCTTCTTTTCCTGGAATGTGATTGTTTGTTCTTTTTGTTCCTGTGTTGCTCCCTCTTTTGCTAACATATCTGCTCTCTCATTTCCTGGTATGCCACAGTGTGATGGTATCCACTGTAGCACTACCCTTCTTTTGATATTTACTTCGCATAGGACTTTGTTTAATTCTGGCAGTTTATCACTGTTGAGGGCTTGCAGAACTGACCAGTTCCAAGCAAGCAGCCTTGTATTAGAATTTAGGTCAAATTTAACAAAATTAAGCTGTGCCCCCCTACCAACATCAGCAAAGATCTCATTAATTAACCCGATGTGTTTCGGTCCTCTCATGTTTTATTTTTCTAACATACACTTTACAGAAAAACAACTGAAAGAAATTGAAGATGAAATTGTACAACACATTAGAACATGGTTTGCGCTAAATGAATCATCCACAAGGAGCTATTTCTTTTGTCCCAGGTCGAAGGGTGGCCTTGGCATACCAAACCCCTTCATATTATACCACTCTCGACATATTTCATTCTTTATCAGTATGCTCAATTGTGATGATAGTCTTGTAAAAACTGCAGCAATAAACTCGCTAGATAAACATATGAAAAAAACGTAAAATAGACCAAGTAGATGAAGATAGGAGTAACTTTGCAAGTTACGAGCTAAACGAAACAAACCATCTAGTTAAAAGATCGAAGGTGAATTGGCCAAGATCATTTTGGGTAGAGCTGAATGAAGAATGCGCGCGTGAAGGAGTGAGTGTGAAAATGGATGACAGTGGCCATTACATTGTACATTTAGACGTAGATGAAGATGTGAGTCTAACATACAAGTCAGCAAATGCTTTTTATTCTGGGTTTAAATCACATAAACGTAACCTAATTCTAAGTGAACTAAAAAGTAAATCGTCACAAGGG
>JAMPIV010005109.1:0-130000 GCA_024509875.1 Oreohelix idahoensis | reverse complement strand
AGACTGGCGACCCATCTCTCTTCTGTATCATCATGTACAAGTGTTTATGTATGTATGTAATGTCGACACATGTATCAAGTGGATTGTTGACATGCGATGTCTACATGGTCATGTATGTATGGATCATTGCTATGATATGGTCTTGTACTATGTATGTCATGTATTCTAAAACATGTTGTAGTGACTTTTCTATGTCAGTCAGGAAAGGCCTAATGTGCATTTGTTGATATCAAAGATGCATTTGTATGCATTGACCATGAATTGTATGTATAAGGGAGTATGTAAGTGAATAGTATGTTCTTTGTTGCAACATCACCAAAGATATATACAGTGGCTCCTCCTATCAAGTTATGCTACGCTATGTACTGTCACAGACCGGATTGAGCGTAAGAAAGGTATTATTCAGGGGTGCCATGGAGTGTTATTGTATTTGAGCAAGGCATCGATAAGGTATGGCTGTGGATTGAGCAAGGTTATGAAATACATGTGCCGAATCCCATTCAAGGGTATGTGGATACGTAAGTCTCTTTGCCACCAACATACACGACTTAAAATCAATGGCACAGAAGACAACAGTCTTTATGGAGACCAGCGGGATGGAGGTTTAAGCCACAAAAGTGTACAGTGTTCAGCGGTCAGCGAAGCGGAAACAATTGGGTCAAAACTCGTAAGGCGGACATTAATATCCAAGGTCATGAAATGTATCTTTGTGATTCGAGGGCGTTTGTAGTATTACCTAGGACATGACATTACAATTGATAATACATCGGACCAGTTTGTAAGCAAGCAGCCTATATTAGAATTTAGTCAAATTTTAACAAAATTAAGCTGTGCCCCACTACCAACATGTGCAGCAAAGATCTCATGTATTAACCCGATGTGTTTTCGGTCCTCTGTATGTTTTTATTTTTCTAACATACACTTTACAGAAAAAAAACAACTTAAAGAAATATTGATGAAATTGTACAACCGTTAGAACATGTTAGTCCTAAATGAATCATCCACAAGGAGCTATTTCTTCTGTATGTATGGGTCGAAGGGTGGACTTGGCATACCAAACCCCTTCATGTTATACCACTCTCGACATGTATTTCATTACCTGTATCAGTATGCTCAATTGTGATGATAATCTTGTAAAAACTGCAGCAATAAACTCGTTAGATAGACATATGAAAAAAACGTAAAATAGACCAAGTAGGTGAAGATAGGAATAACTTTGCAAGTACGAGTTAAACGAAACAAACCATCTAGTTAAAAGTCCGAAGGTGAATTGGGCAAGATCATTTTGGGTAGAACTGTATGAAGAATGCGCGCGTGAAGGAGTGAGTGTGAAAGTGGATGACAGTGGCCATTACAGTGTACAATTAGACGTAGATGAAGATGTAAGTCTAACATACAAGTCAGCAAATGCTTTTTATTCTGGATTTAAATCACATAAACTAACCTAATTCTAAGTGAACTAAAAAGTAAATCGTCACAAGGGAGAATAGTGCGCGAAATGAAATGTGTAAACCACTCATTGTCATCTAGTTTTCTATCTAATGTTAAATTAAGTGATAAAATACTTTCATTTGCTGTGAGATCGAGGTTACAGTTGCTGGAATGCGAAAGTCTTTTACATCTATACTACCCACAGACATACACGAAAATGTGCAAAATATGTAACCACCCACAGAAACAGTGTCACATTTATTGAATGGATGTACCAAATTTCAAACATTATACCAACAAAGGCACAATAGAGCTGTAGACATTATTTATGAGAAACTGAAATCTGCATACAATAATAAAAGTGACATAACAATAAACAAAGAGATAATAGTTAAACCATCACTTTTCGGCAGCAGCAACGCCTCATTTAAGACTCATGCCGTAAAACCTGATTTAACAATAATCAATCGACAGAACAAAACAGCTTTTTATAGTGGAGGCAGCAATACCATATGATGCCCATTTAGATAAATGTTACCAACATAAATTTGATAAGTACTATCCATTGACTGCAGAAATTAACGAACTAGGCTACCGTACGCATGTAATCGTACTGATAATTGGTAGTTTGGGTCATGTGCATGCAAAGTGTGTGAGTGGATTAATGTCGCTAGGGTTGCGGAAATTTGAAGCAAAGGTTTTATGTAAATATGTCAGTATTAGTGCAATTATAGGTTCTTACAGAATATGGAAACTTCGATGTAAAAAAAACCCATTTTGAATTGCTGGGATGTTTTCCACACAGTCTAAACTCAATTGTGCTCCTCTGTATACTATACCATACGACTATTGTATTTGATGCTATATTTAATATCTCACGCCACTAGCTGTCAAAGTTTTTTTATGGCAAACAAAATTCTGATAAAACCTCCATGTAAAAACAACCATATTGCTCTACTTGAATGGTATTCCTCACACATTTTGTAAATTTCAATAATTCTCATTTTTGGCAGGGTATACCATATCATCATATGCCAATGTCTTTTAGAAAGCTTAAAAATTTTTTATGTATGTGTAACACAAAGGTTCGATGTAAAAAACACCCACATATAACTACTTGAGACGTCTTCAACACTTTATGTAAATTCTAATGATTCTCCTATTTGCCATGTTGTATCTATTATATCATGTCAGTACATATTAATGTATTTTATGGAGAATAAAGATTCTGATATGTAAATGGATGCACTCTGATAGACTCTTTCCTGTCCATCTCTTAATATTATCTTCCCACTATCTCACGGGTTGCCTCCCCTTTGCTCTGCAGTAGTGGTCCAACAGTGACCAAAACCTAGAGTATCTAATGAGGGTCTTCAAAGGTGTCTACCTTCGCACAAGGTTACTCTCGGCAGAGTTGTAGGTAGAAGGAAGATGTATATTGTATGATTTATCTAGTTCAAGCCCCCAGCTGATTTAATTCAACGAAATTCATCTTATTAGCTCGATATATATATATATATATATATATATATATATATATATATATATATATATATATATATATATATATATATATATATATATATATATATATATATATATATATATATATATATATATATATATATATATATATATATATATATATATATATATATATACTAGAGGTTCTGAGTCATACGTAATCCTTTCTCTCTGTGATGATTAATTCAACTATGAATTTGTCAAAATCATCATATACAATTTTAATGATCAATTACTTTAACACTTGTAAATAAATATGACTGGTAATTATAAAAAATAATTAGGTTTCTTCTCCGAAAAGTCTTTAGGCTTGATGAATCTAGCAAAATAGAGTTCGGTGTGTTTGGCCTGTTAAAAATGGGACTTGCCAATATGATGAAGTGCCGATGCTGCTTTTCCGAAGATTTGTCTCTGTGGTGAGGGGCACGTTTCCAGATCAGTTCAGGAAGGAACTGCTCCTGGTCAAGGCAAGAATCTTCAGGTGTCGATCTCTAGCTTCGAACCAAAATCTACTCGTAATAGTACAGCAAATGGTCTCTCCGGGTCGTACTGCAAATAGTCGGGTTGCCTCGTACTACTGGTACGACAAACTTTATAGGGAATAAAGGAACAAATTTCGCTGCTAAATATTTCTTTGCCTGATATTAATCAGGCGCCTTTTCCCGCAGTCCGTCAGCCGTTTGCTTTCTCAGATTTTTTTACTCTCCCTGAGCATATATCATATCAATAAGGGCACGTGATGAAAAATCATCAGTATGTCAGTTAATTTAAGGAAACATTTTGTGACTGGACTGTGGTGTCGCTTTTGAAGAGAAGGACATATTTGATGGAATGGAAGAATAAAAGATAATAATGTCTTATTGATAATCTATGAGTTCGAAGGGAAATAGTCTACTAGAAATCCTTAATGCAAAGAGAATTCTGGCAACTAAACAGGATATTTTCTGGACGATAAATTATTTCTCAGGAATCCTACAACAGGGCTATGTAAAGCATATAAGGTTGAGAAAGGAGATTTGGTGTCCAGCCACATTAACTAAAATATCCCGACCCACTGGAAGTTAGTTTAATTATGGCTCGGCGCCCAGGGTGTAGATTTCTGTTTTAAACAAAAAACAAAATACAGCCCAAATTATTTTCATTAACAAGAAAATATAAACAACAGACTCTGTTGAGTTAAATTTAGATAAAGATATAGATTCTCACAACTCTTAAACATTTACAAATGAACAAAATTGTGTAGGTTCTTATGTTTAGAAAAAAAAAAACTATAGTCATCATATGGACCAGGAGATCTTTTCTATGGTAGTTTTGCTGGTAGGGGTTATACTCATCTCCTCAAGGACTGTAGTAGCTGTGGAGATGATTGGTGTTCGGACTCTCTTGGTTTGGTCTGCCCCAGCACTTAGGTTCAGTAATACAGTTCTATGGTTTCAGAGGGTGGCAGATTTTGTTTCCCTGGACTCAGTGCACGTCTTAAACATGGATGGAGTAAGTAAGCCTAGCTGAATACCTCTTCTGCTTACTGGGTTGTGACTCAAGTTTGAGCCACCTGGTATGACAGACTAGAGTTGTACTCTGGTATGGGATGGTTGGTAAGGAATAGATTACTTGGTTGGTAGAGTATGGTTTGGTTTGGTATGGTAACCTGGTTGATAGGGTATGGTTGGTAGGAGTAACCTTTGGTACCGTGGACTCGTAACCTGGTTTGTACCCTTAACTCGTAACCTGGTTGGACTGGAGGATTAAACAATGAAGTCTCATTAGTGGTTTTTCAAGAGCAATCATCTCCTTACAGCAGTTATTTTCCATATGTGGGCAACTAGTTTCACAAACTGTGTTGTCTGTGACTGTGGTCATCAAATGTTTGAGAACCACTGGTTCACATTGTGCCCGTAGAGCAGTATATTCATTGTGGGGTCATTATCACCAATGGTTTGAGAACCACTGGGTTATAGTTCCCATGCTGTAGTAAACATTTTGGGGTGCCATTTCTGCGAACGTTTGAGAACCATCGATTTACATCTTTGCCCCTTGAGCAGTGAAACATTTGGACGGTAGTCATTGTCTCAAGGGCTTGAGAACCGCTGACATACATTTTGTCAGTCAAGTGGTAAATTCATTAAATAGCTAAATAATTGTAATCATTCCTAGAGTTCTGGTTCCTGTCAAAAATATCATTCATATAACTGATAATAGAATAGTTCTTCAATCATCAAACATGGTATCTGCATAGAAGTGCACTAAATAACCTACATATAGAGAATATTCCATGATGAAACACTAATGTCCAATATGAGACAAAAGGAAAAGAAGTGTGATTGAAGACACACTTATCAAGTTTGTAGTCTTGACAAAGAACACTGGAACATATAAGACATAGAAAGTACAAGGACCACTATGATACTTTCTGCTTGGTTCAATAAGTAACTCCCAAAGTAACAAAATTATACCTCAACTATTTAACCCTGTCTTATTTCTGCCATGATATGAGAAGATCAGTGATTAGTTATGATTTCAGCAAACTCATACATTAGAAATAGTTAAGTAACATGTAAATATGCAAATAACAATTATGACACTGAAATGAACATGTATTTAAAAGGTTATCTGTTAGATTCGCTTACTCGCTCAAGGATTCACTTCGGATTTCACAAAGGTAACCCCGTGCCGGGGTCCATGAATGCCTCTGCTCTGTTTGGCAGTAATAGGTAGAATAACTTAAAACTCTCCCTCCAAAAATGTTCCACTCGCCTTCCCGCTGCATTTTTGGTTGACCTCTTGGGTGGCATTGTTTCACCTGCACACACACAAGTTTGTATGGTTTTGCTAGTCACATGAATATCCAATCTCTTCAATTAAACTGGTCCCAGTATCCACTGTGCAGGTGCATGCGGCTTACCCCCTCCTTGATTTATGCGCATCCAGTTCGTGACACAAAAGGGTCACTTCCGGGCTGGTCGTAGCACTGGGTTTCCCCATTCCAAATGAAATGACTTCCACTGGCCAAGCGAATAATTTATTGGCCCTGAGCGTGCGAAATCGCGGGGATTAGCAAGTGCTATTGTAATATAAGACTAGGGGGAGAGAGACTTTTCTCATAAGAATACAAAAATATCCGAAGATAAATGGTTTCATTTCTCGCGATAGGAGAGATTTTGAGAGGAATAAAATATAGACAGAAGAAAACAGTCGGCGAGAGACAGGTACACGACATAGACAGCGGCAGTGGCTTGTGCCTCAAGGAACATTTTAAGTTTACTTAAATTCACAAAATGATAATACAACTATGCACAGGTTGATGTAATCATCACTCACTCACTGCTCCCTTCGATGTCTGGGGTTACTTCTGCTTCTGGTTCTTCCGCGAGAACTAGCATAAAGCAATCACCAGCGCTTGCTGTGGTGGTTCATGAATGTATCCTTTCCCATGATGAGGTTGCCAGCCTAATATAAATCTTTAAAACCACTAGCAAATATAAACGTGTCAAATTCACAGTATAAAATGTATGTTTACAACTTACCCCAATAGGGAAGATAGATTTCTTGCTCAGTAGAATAGTCTTGGCAACTTAACACAGATGCTTCGAACACACGTCTGGGCTATTATTTCTATTTCAGAAGGCCTCTGTGACTTGTGAGTGTTCCTGTAGAATTCCGGGTCTCGTATTAATGTTGGCGAGTTTGCTAATGATGTACAGAGATGCTCTTAATACGTTTTGTCCGGTCCTATACATTCAGAATCCAACTCTATTCTTTTCTGTGGCAAGGTCCGAGCTGTCTACGTTGACGATTTCTGGAATGCAATGCCGTATGTCAAACTTCTTCTACGTTATATCGTAGGTTCCCGGCCCACGCTTCCACCTGGCGTTTTCAACAAACTCCCAATCATAGCGATTGTTTATTCGCGCCTCAAATGCCAGCCGGGGAGCCGCGCTGGTATAATGGTTATCACACTGCGTTGGCGATCGGGTGATCCAGGTTCAAGCCCGGGCAAGTGCATTTGAAGAAGTGTCGTCGACCGAGACTTGGACTGGATTAATTCGAGCCCTGGCGAAGACATTTGAAGAAGTGTCGTCGACCAGGGACTGGCGGCTCCTGAGCCGACCCAGCTCTGATGGATACCTTCCGAAGACGGCGAGTATCTGCCTGAATGGCGAGTGGACACCTGTCAGTATACAGGGAAAAAGGGATACTCACGTAAAAATCAGTCTTAGGTTAGAGATACTAACTAGAGATTCTCGCCTCGAGTAATAGCGGGCGTACGTTAAAAAAAAAAATGCCAGCCAATACATTCAAAAGTTTATGTTATTACAACTTTTCCTCATGTAATATTTTCCATGACTCATGCGTTTGAAAAATTCAAAGTCATCGTCCCTATATGGAGTTGTGATATCCGTAAAATGTTGTCGAAGTTTACTTATATCACACTTCCTGCTCACTCTTCAAAATGTCTTCCAAGATTGCGTTTATCTATAATCACCTATCCCAAGTAATTCGGAAGTCTGATTATTTAGTTTATCAGACTATGTCGATCTCTTGTATCACACGACTTGTCGCCATTCGATTGCCTGTCTAGACAAATCGTGGTTTATGCAATTAAAACCGTATTGCAAGTGCATTCTGCTGTCGAGGCAGAAGTGATTATGCAATCTTAAGCAAACACGTCATACTCGCATCAACCTGGAGTCAGTGTGGTATTATCACGTTTAGTGATTCAATTAATCTCTTAGGGATGAGCGATTGTCTGGCCCTGTCATGCGTCGAAGCGTGAAATGTGAACAATGATAGTATGATAAAAGGGTAACAATTATGAGTAGAGGATAGGCACGAATTTATGTGCGTTAAATATGCCGAAATAATAGATAATAAAGGCGATGAGAGGAAATAACGAAAAAGCAAACGAGCCGTCTTGTCACACACTTATAGCGTTATCTTTCTCTTGCAAGTTTGCCTTCAACTCTGCCTTCTATTATGGACTTCAGCACGGTGTTATGTCTTTTTATGTGGCCAAAATATTTTAGCTGTCTAATTTTGATCTCCCTCATTAATTCTCTTTTCATTCCTAGGTTTTCTAGGACTTCTTTATTTGTTTTCTTCTCTTTCCACAAGACGTAACTCGGTCTTCTATATATCCACATCTCAAGGGCCTCGATTCTTTCTTCTAATTGCTTGTTTACTATCCATGTTTCTATACCTTACAGTAATGATGAATATATGTAGCATGTGATGATTCTCGGTTTAAACGCGTACCACGCTTTGAGAAACACTGTCTTAGAAAACAAAAACCAAAATTCCATGCCCAGACGATATATTTGTTGGCTTTAGGAGAATAATCAAAACATCTGCTGTTACCTGGCTTGGTTTGGCAAGCACCAGGACAGCGTGTTGTCTTGTTTGTCAGCTGACAGGTCGTTATTGTATTTGTGTAATTGCAGGGTACTCAGTGGCGTACTAAGGGGAGTGCGTTCAGCCCCGGGTGACAGCCAGGAAGGGGGTGCCGTTGGACACTATTACGATGGTACGGTACTTAATGTTAAAAATACACTTGCAATTGCGTGCGTGTTTTGTGTGTGTGTGGTGGGGGGTGCAAAAGACAGGAGCCGCCCCGGGTGCTAAATACTTTAGGGATGTGATGACCCTTTAAATATCAGCCAAGCTGCAAAAACTGGAGCTCATGACTTCAATTCAACAAGTTTTGGAATGTCAGAAGAGCTTAGATCTACAGTGTAGATAAAACCAAGGAGTCTTCAAGTGGTACTGGCTGCAAAATCAGCGAGAAGCTCAGCAGCCATAGTTAAACAATAACAAATTAGGGACGCCTCTGAGCAGACTAACTTTTATTGCCCCGCGTAGTTCCCGGGAATACCAGAGGAGACAAAGAAAGACCAGAGCTACTGCTCCTTAAAGACACAATGTCTTATGAGGCGACTAATGAGGTTGTGCATGGGTCTGGCAACCTCATCACGTTAAACATAGTGCTACAGTAATCACTCATTCAAGAGCACACAGATGCAGGATTTCTACAAGGGACATGCTGCCGTAGTGGCTTCATGATTATTAGGGAGTAACAGAGGGAAATGAATGATGATGATTATAACATGTTATACACTCGATATTTGTAAAGGTAAAGGCAGACCTATAACAGAATACTGCCGACGGGTAGTCATGTGTTAGAGAATTCATTATATTAGGTCCAGCATCGAGAGGTAGGGGGGTGACCATTTCCCTTCTCTCGCTGCCTTTTCCTTCCCTCACTCAAAAGCAAAGTGAGGCACCCATTTACAGCTGGATATAGTGGAGCGCGTCAGTACCGTGAATCGATACCGGTACCTTTGCTGCGAGAGACCAGCGCTCTAACCGCTCTGTCAATCGAACGCTCGACATTTGCAGGCAGGATTAATCGCAATTGGATGTTTCTCATCTTGCAGAAAATATAACTAACACATAACTAACACATAACTAACACATAACTAACACATAACTAACACATAACTAACACGTAACTAACACGTAACTAACACATAACTAACACATAACTAACACATAACTAACACATAACTAACACATAACTAACACATAACTAACACGTAACTAACACATAACTAACACATAACTAACACATAACTAACACATAACTAACACATAACTAACACATAACTAACACATAACTAATTCTCCAGACCTAAAGGTCTTTTATATTTGGACATGCGCCCTAATATAACCAGCTAGGTTGAACAGGACGCGCCTCGCCAAAACGAGGCACAATTTTATTTAAAAAAAAAAAACAACAAATCTTGCAGAAATTGTCTTTACTTGTGGTATTCTACTCTCAGTTTTAGTGACACAATTTGACAACAACGCTAGGAGTGTCCCTACGAAACTGTTGTTATACTTACTTAATCTTTCCTCTTCTACCCTGGGATGTAGAGGTTTGCCAGAGAGAGCGCCATACTATCTATCCTATCGGCTGTCTTTCTCCTGACCTGGTTCCAATCTAGTCCTCGGTCCTTCAGAGATTGTGTAATTTTGTCGTGCTGTGAAAACGCAAAAAAAAAAAAAAAAAAAGAATTGCCAAACGAAGATACAAAGTTGAACATTTAATTTCGTTTTTCTTTAACTAAATTATACAAATAAACCGTCCATCAAACTTAGCTTACGGGACAAGTTCATGGAGTGCAGCTAAACTGTAGCCAAAGTTTATCCATCGTTGGTTTACTTGAGATAAAACTTTCCAGTGTTTTCTAACCTCCAGACATGTCGATGTCATGCTATCGATCCGAGCCCAATTTCGATAACAGTGTCTGCCGGAAGGAATGTCGGGGTGACGTGTTTGTGTCTGGTTATCTTGTTGTATGGTCAGCTCTACCACGGCCATGACCTTACCATCCAAGTCAGCACTTGTGCGAACCTGCAAACTTTGTTTTAAAAGGGTTGAGAATTTGGCAAGTGGTTTAACATTCTGGCCGTTGTCTCATCTGTCATATTGCTTCCTAGTTAACTTTCATTTCAAGATGGCGGCACAGCATCCTTGTCCAAAACAACCGGTGTTGGTATTGATGGGCTTGTTATAAACGTGATGGTAAAGTGTGCTATATGTGAGTCTTATGTGCTATATGTGAGTCTTATGTGCTATATGTGAGTCTTATGTGGGCCCATGCACACGGGTCGGAATTTGTGATGAGTGTAATTATCGTCGTTATTCTCCACTGTTCTGCTTATAGAGCATGACGTCATCACTGCAGCTTGCCCCCTTACAGGAAGCCTGCACCAAGCAGTCATATGCTGTTGTAGCAGTCGTTTCTGTGGCTAGTTGTTTTACATGACGAGGTAGCCAGCCCAACTCTTATTAGACGCCTTGTAATAACATGCCTGAGGGTGAAATAATCCTATTGTTTCTGGGTCTCTTCAGAAACCCACATAGGTAGGTAGGTAGGGGGACAGACAGACAGCCAGACAGACAGCCAGATAGATAGATAGATAGATAGATAGATAGATAGATAGATAGATAGATAGATAGATAGATAGATAGATAGATAGATAGATAGATAGATAGATAGATAATATAATCATCACCAATCATCCTGTAAAGCCTAGGACTTCAACAAATCACTCCAGGCGCCCTTCTCTAACACCATCCGTAGACAATCTGTCCAAGTCTACTGTGTCCATGTTTAGTTGTTGTCAATGCCCGTGTCTTTTTGTTTATGATCAAAGTACTTGTAAAGTAAAGGTAGTCTCATAGCAGATACTGTCGTTGGGGGAGTGAGGTGTTAGAGACTTCATTTACACTAGATCTTGCCTTTATGAGATGAAGGTGACTTCGCTGCCTTTGCCTTCCCTAACTCAAGACAACATCCAGACACTCATTTTTGCACCTGGGTAGGCTAGAGCGTGACACGATCTGGTTTCAAACTCCGGGTTCTTTGACCGGAGAAGCAAGCGTATTAACCAAACTGTCTCCCTTTTCGGATTAATGTAAGAGTCATAAGTTCTATAGAATGTCCCAGTTATCACAAGCGGCTGTGTACCGTGAATGTTAAGCGATAGGCTTTTACACACTATATACTCGTAGTAGACTACTAGAGGACGGCGGACCGAAATCTACTGTGCGACGTAAAATTGTTAAAAAAATTAATTTTCAAACAAGGAACAAATTAACTTTAATGCCTCCAAATAAATATGATATGAAAGTGATTATATCCTCATCATCATTATCATTTCCGATCCCAATGGAGCATGGTTCCAACACTGCAAAGACGCCAGTTCATAACATTCATATTCTCATGCAGCAGTGGTTTCTGGAGCAATTAGATTTATATTTTGAGGTTGCCAGCCCCGTGCACAACCTCAATTTAGTCGCCTTGTACCATATGCCTGACGGAGCAGGAGACACCCTAGGAACTACACGAAGGCAAGTGAAGGCAGGCAAGTCCTAAGGTAAATAAAACAAAGCCGCGACAATAATCAGTCTTCAGTCGCAACTGTCCCGGCCAAATTGAAATGTTCGTGCACGAGACAGTCAGGGTGGGAGGGAATGGTGCAAGGGGGGAGGAGTCAAGGTAGGAGGGAGGGGTGCAGGGGCAGTCAAGGATACCGGGGGGTCAGGTTAGGGTCAGACAATTCTGGTCAAACATCATGACGGAAGCAGAGAGCTCGTTGTCCTTTCTGGCGTCAGGGACAAAAATAGTGACCAGCGGAAAACGGATGTGGGCTGTATTACTACGCGCTTGTTCTTTGTTTAGGGGCAAGAGTACGGGAAGGTAAAGGTCGCGCCCTAATTATGATAACAACATCTGGTCGTCCCGCTGGGTCTGCACGCGCCAGTCTTCTGACACACTTTTTTGCCCTCACGAGGCCTAGTCTGTCACTTCCTTTTCTGTCGAGTAGGTCATTGTTTTTGTTGATCAGTATCGACATGACTGCACTCCAGGCAAACCCATAAATTCTCAGTCTCCCTCAGCAAATGGTGAAAATAAATGTAGCCCTATAGCACTTATTGCTGTAGTGGAGTGAGGTGTTAGAGACCATCAAACTAGGTCCTGATTTCTTTTACGAGGTGGTGTGACCGATTAGGGTATGTATGATATGCTGGTGTACTGATCGTATAGTGGTTAGCACTTTGCTGTCTTATTAGGTCAGCAGTTCTCAAAGTGTGGTCCGCGGACCTCTGGGGGTCATCGGGGCTCTTTCAGGGGTTCCGCAAATTCAAAACTAATTTCATAATAATCTAAGACGTGTTTTTTTGTCCTTTTTTTTCACTCTCATTCTCTCACGGTACAACCAACATACACAAAAGCTCTTTAGGGTCTTCAATAATATTTACGAGTATAAAAGGATCCTGAGACCACAAAGTTTGCCAAACGCTGTACGGACATGAATGCAAATTGTTCATGTAACGCGCTTGTTGTGTACACGCCGGATTCATCCTCTCATACGTCCATCACTGCTAGTCTTACGTTTGATGCCAAATTCCAGCAGTCTGAGTTGTGTTGCTTCATCGATTGCAGTGTCGTTCTGTAAGAATTTTGTCCAGCAGGAAAATGAGAAAACCCGAGCTAGTAAATTGTAAAAATTGTAGCGAAACGGCCGTCATCGCAAGTACCTGCAAGAAGCACACCAGACATCGCAACAAAGTAAGTTGGTATTGGTACGCAGCCGACGTAACTAGCAAACCTTTTATGGACTAGCCCTTATAAGGGCTTCAGGGACCCAAAGATGCAGCAATAAAGAATGCAGTCAGCGACCCATACAGCTTGACTGCTTGCATCAGGGTCAGCGAACCAGAGCTGACCAAGACCCTACTCCACCTCCACGTGGTGGTCCGGGAAACAGGCTGCATCACTGCAGTCTGGCTGAGAGAGTAGGGATCGAAGAGGGAAGGCAAACCCGGTCCCAAAAACTGCCGTGCTGAAGTCGGATGTGTTGACCGAAAGGCGCAGATATCGCAGCTCCGGCGTAAAGAGACACAACGCAACCAACGTCCTTTTCAGGGCGAACGAGGAAGAAGAAGAAGAATAAGAGCTTCATCATTCTACCAGATAGGTACTAGTAAGTCCTTTTCAGGGCGTATCAACTATACGCTAGAGTCCAGAGAGTGTTACCTCTCTCTATCTCTCTCTCTTTCTCTTCCTTTTGTGACTGACTATTGCGCTGTGATATAATCGACACACTCTTGTTTAGGCTAAAAGGGGCACGTCGCGCCAAAACAGGCAAAACACTTAAAAGAAAAAAGAATATAGTAGTATTGCAATAGGAACTTGTGAGATACAATCCTACACTTTGCCTTTGTTTCGCAGTTAATTTTGATTACTGCATAATAATCATCCATATTTTTTAAACTTCATAACCGATGCAAGACCATATACAGGCAGAGTGGCTAGAGTGCACGCTTCTCGGGGTAAAGTTACAGGATGTACCGTGTTAAGTCACGCTCCAGTCTATCCAGCTGTAAATGGGCACGCGATTCTTGCCTTGGGTTAGTGAAAACAAAGACAGCGAGTAAGGGAACCAGTCATGTACCGTATGAAGTTAAGACTTACTATAATTAATCCTTTAACACCTTACTCCGCCGCGGGAGTATCTGCGATAGTACTACCCTTACCTTTAACCTTTGCGATCAAACAACACAAATAGCGCAGTTATGGGGTAATGAGTGCAGCCGATGATGAGATGAAGAGAAATGAAGAAGTTAGTTTCCGTACAAATCTAAACATTTTCTGCTGCATTATTTTGTTGCTGCTGAAGACTAAGTATTGTCGCAGCTTTACCTAGGACTTTCATCAATCGGTGCTTGCCTAGAATAGAAGGATTGATGTGGTTGGTGTGACAAGGTCACCAATGTGGAACTGATGCCAAGAGCCAGAAAAGTGCCAGTGGAACAAGGAATGAGATGAAGACGCTGGCGATGGATAGGACACACATTGAGGAGACCTACTGATAGCATTACAAGATAGTACTTGTTCGGAAATGCCAAGAAACAAGAGGCTAGGGTCGAGCAAAAAAAAAAAAAAACATCAGGAGAAGAGAACTTGGGTCAGAAATTAAAATGATGAGGGAGACATGGAAACAACTTGATTTGATAGCACGCGACCGAAGGACCAGGAACGTGTTTGTTGAACGCCTATGCTCCTTAGGCAGGTAAAGGATATTGAGTGATTTATTTATTGACTGTCGTATCATATAGCCAAGATGAAAGGGGGACTTTTCCGTCAATTATATTTTTACTTATAGAGTCAAGGTTCGCTTCTCTGCCCATTTTACAAATACAAATACAGCTAGCATCTTCTGCTGCATTAGTCTTAGACCTTAGTGTGAGGAAGTTGTAAAAAATAAAACGTTTGCATTGAAGTCTATGAATGGGTGCTTGCGTAGAATAGAGGGATTAAAATGGTATGACAAGGTTACCAACGTGGAACTGATGACAAGAACTAGACAAGTGCCAGTGGAACAAGAGATGAGAAGAAGACGATGGCGATGGATAGGACACACACTGAGGAAACCTGTTGATAGCATTACAAGGCAGTCCTTGTTCTGGAATCCCCAGGGCAAGAGAAGCAGAGGTAGACCAAGAAGCACATGGAGAAGAGAGCTGGAAACAGAGGTGAAAATGATAAGGAGAAAGTGGAAAGAACTTGAGATGATGGTACGTGACAAGAGGACTTGGCATGTGTTTGTTGAAGACCTATGCTCCTTTGGGAGTGGAGGGTTATGAATGAATTGAAGTCTAACAGTTGTCGCTTGAGATTTACACTGAGCCATTGCATCTCAAGTTCACTGTGACAAATACATAAGTCAGTATTGACAGAATTTAAATCCGTGAATGTCAAACTGAAGAAATAATTAGAGCATGGAATTATTTACAGAATGGAGAACCACACACGCATGTGAATTTGTGTCAGTATAATTTTTCTATATACAGCATAGTAAAAAGCGCAGAAGCGCTTACTTATACAAAATATAGTCAAAATTGGAAAAGCCACTTGTGTGTCAATTTTGCCTATACAAAATATAGTCAGTGTACAAGAGGATCGTCTTTGTCTATTGTACCTACACTTATCGTAGTTAAAGATGGTGTGAGATCCTTTTTTGTGCAGTTTACTCATGCAGAATATAGTTAATATGAAAGTGCCAATTCTGGGTCCATTTTAACATACAAAATATAGTCAAGATAGAAGAGCCCCTTTTGTGTCCATTTGCCGACTCGTATTGTGGTCTGTAGGGAAGTGTGGTAAAGTGGGATGTTATAAATATTTATAGGGGACTTAGTGTACTGACTGAGATCAGCTGTGAAGGTATCTGTATCTAATAGGTGTAGTGTTCTACAGATAACCTTACTTGCTACCACATTATAACTCAGTCAGAATTATTCTGGAATATTGTGATGACTACGTTAAATGTCTAGGGTATGTATATGATGAAGTGTAAGTCACAACAACAACAGACAGATAAACAATTTAATTTATTCCACCACACTTGACAACACTGTGACACTCACACACATTTAACACTCTATAAGACTATCTTAAATGAGGCACTGGTAAAGTTTCAAATATAAATATGTATTACTTACTTTCACTAATATATGTGTCCTGATTCAAATACAAAGTGAACCAGGAATCACAATCAATTGTAATTACAATTTATATGTACAGAATTTATCAATATGAACCTTGTAATGACATATTTTATTAATATTATCCTATGTGTGTCAGTTGTGTAGTAGTAATATGAGGTAATACTGGTTTTGTTTTCTCAAGCTATGTTGTTATTTGTCATCATGACTTCAAGTGTTTGTTTATCTTGGAAATAATATGGGGAAAAGTTCACAGTTCCTATCAATTTAAACACTGTATTTTCCCTCTGTTTTATTATAAAGTCAGATTTTGAGGGGAGGGGGGGGGGGGGGGCATAATGTTGAGCTCCTCTGGCCACAGACGCTTATCTTTCGTGATGGCGGCAGGAAAAAACTCCTCTGCTCGATAGCCTCCCTGTGTTCTGGAGACACCTCACTGGTCACTATCTGGACCCAGGAGTATGCTGTCAGCCTCTAGGTTCAGCAAAGCTCAGACCAGGTGCTGCTCAATAACTTTAGGACTACGGTCCCTGAAACAAGAAGGTTGTACCTCCTATTTCAGAACTAATTTATAATAAATTTCCAGACTGAACACAATACATAACAAACACTGAGTTCAGAGCGGTAGGCCAACTGCTATCTTCATCTGAAACAATTTTCACCAGTATACTCCTCCCTAATGGTTACTACGCCTCTGCAATTCCAGCATTATTTCTTTCTAGTCAATAAAATAGGTGTCAGTGTACTGTTTGGCAATTCCATGTAGTTTTACTTTCCTCCGACACCTTCTGTTCAGGTTGGAGCACTATATAGGCTTTACCTCATGTTCGCTACTGAACCACACATATATACAGACATAAATTATCAATTTACATTCAATTTTCATTAAAAAGATATCAAATATTTCAAGCTTACCACAATTCATGGAATAATACACAGTTACGTTGACTGGCAATGAATATAGCACAATTTCGATCTGCCGATGTCCCAGGCTTTTATTTAGAAAAATATGCACCGGCGCTCAACGCACTGGTTCTTTAGTAAGTTTATTTGAAAATGTGGTGCTGACCTGACGCCTCTGATTGACTATATTGGCGGGTCTAACCAATCGTGCCATGTTTACACAAGCGTTTGAAAAAAAGTACTCCTATTCACGTTTCCCTAACAACAAAGAATCAATATTTATAGCCCGACTAATCGTGTTTAGCCTTACATTTACTTTCCGCCAATCAAATAGGAGGTAACATGTCAGCCTATTTCCCGTACAATGGTGGTGTGAAAATCTGCCACTGAGCGATTCTGATTTTGGTGTTGTCTGACATCCCTCACTATTTCTTTTGGCTATAATTTGTTAATTCCTAGACTATTTGCGTAACGTTCAACACATTCTTTGTCAGCAAGTCCTAAGGAACCCAAATATATAAATTTAATGGGGCTAAGGGGCTGCGTTCAAAATATGCATTTTCTTCTACCTCCTGTTCACTTCGAATACGATGTGGTGTAAGGTTACTGTAATGTTTTCTAACGTAAACCAGTATAATGTCATGTTTCCTAATAAGCGTTTTTCAGGTTTTTAAAAACCTAACTCGTATGGGTAGTGTTTTTTATCACTGTCGATTTGAAAAAAAGCTAGTGCTTGTGGCCTTACACGCGTGATGGTAGTAATTGTGTATCGCGAGACTGTGGTAGTATTGCCTGCGTTCCGGCTTTCAGCTCCTCCCTTTCTTTCTATCCTTAGTCCATCTGTCTTTCGTTTATGGTAACTTAGTGTATAAAATGACATGAATGGAATATTAAATATAGGTCAGCTTGCGTATCTCAAGGTTTTTCTTAGAAAGGCAGTACACGTTTTATCGTAGAAGGCGGGTATTGAAGCAGTAGGCTTTTACTATCAACGTGGTATGTTACAATTTGCAGACGAAGGAGAAAACAAGGGGGATTTCGAGTACAGTCATTGTGACAGCACTGTTCTTTACCATTCTTCTTTCCTTTTATTAAATTTATTTGTTAGGCTTTACATTTACTTTTTAATTTATATATGTGGATTAGAATTTCTCACGACAGGAAGAGACACTTCTTTTTTTTTTTTAAAATAAAGTTTTGCCTCGTTTTGGCGAGGCGCGTCCTGTTCAACCTAGTCGGTTATATTAGGGCGCATGTCCAAATATAAAAGACCTTTAGGTGTGAAAACTTCTATATCTATTTATACTACTAACTACAGTTAGATGGAAAAGGCACAGTTCTATATAGTTATAGTACAAATTATAGTTAGATGGAAGAAGCATTTCTCTATCCATTTATTTTACTGATTACATTTAGATATGAGGCACTTCTCTGTCCATTTATTGTACTGATTACATTTATATCACGGGTTGCCTCCCCTTTGCTCTGCGGTGATGGTCCAAGACTGGCCAAAACCTAGAGTATCTGATGTGGGTCTTCAAAGGTGTCTACATTCGCACAAGATTACTCTCGGCAGAGATACAGAAGAAGGATGATGATGCTTCTACCATGAGAGAGTATTCACAAGATATTTCAGAAGTCAAGAACAATGCTGAATGTGTCTTAGCAATGTTAACTTTTTGTCTGCCCGACAACGTTTGTGAAAAAGTATTATTTAATTTAGCTCGTACACGCCCCCAATTGAATTAACAGTAAAATTCTTCTTCTTCTTCTTCTTATTATTATTGGCCTATAAGTGTAAATATATATATATAGATATATATAGATATATATAGATATATATAGATATATATATATATATATATATATATATATATATATATATATATATATATATATATATATATATATATATATATATATATATATATATATATATATATATATATATATCACAACGGGCTGATCACCCGTTTGCCAGTCACTCGATTACGGAAACAACAGCAAATGGGTTGATTTGCCGTTGCCCTAAAGACGCCACTAGGCGTGATGGGAAACAATGGCAAAGAAAACCTATCTGCTGTTGCCCTAAGACGCCACTAGGCGTAATGGCCACTGACTGCTTTGACGGTCGGTGGCTAAGGACGGAAGAAGAAGAAGAAGAATATATATATATATATATATATATATATATATATATATATATATATATATATATATATATATATATATATATATATATATATATATATATATATATATATATATATATATATATATATATATATATATATATATATTAAAGATATGAATTCATACATATGTGCACTCCTGTCTATAATAACTGAATCAACTAGGAATTTGTAAAACAACATATAATAAATGTAATGATCAATTATAATGTAACATTTAAAAATAAAAAGGTATTCAACTTTCGTTCAGACCTAAGGGTCTTTTATATTTGGACATGCGCCCTAATATAACCGACTGGGTTGAACGGGACGCGCCTCACCAAAACGAGGCAAAACTTTAAAGAAAAAAAAAAGAAGGTAATGTTTCGATGGGGTGCAAAAAGATTAAGTTATCGTCATCGATACTTGATGGAAAGTAAATGTTTAATAAGCACTTTGCTGAAAATCGGTGAGCACTGCTGCTGCTGTTCGCCAATTCCTCCCTCTGTGACAAGGGGCACGTCTCGAGCGAAAGGGTGCAGGGGGTAACCTCTCCTGTTGTCAGAGCTGAGTATCTTCACAGGCCCGTTAGATGTGGCCATCTTGTGTCGACAATCAGTTTTCTGAATCACAGACTCGCAACACGAATGGTCTTGTGGACTTGAACCACGAACTGGTCTCGTACCACGAACTTTAGAGGAAATAAAAAGAACAAATACCGCTGCTAAGTAAATTGTGGTCCTAACATTAAACAGGCGCCTTCCCCGCTGTCCGTCCACCAGTTTTTTTCTCTCTCTGAAGTTTTATCCTCCTTGAGTATATACAGCCTGTCAAGGAATATGATGCGAAATCACCATCATCTTTTAAGTAATTTAATGGAAAAATGAGACTGGACAGTGGCGAATACAATGGCTTGTGTCTGAATGAACATGGTTAAGTTAACATATAACGCACAAAAGGATAATATGAACCATGCAGATGTAATCATCACTCACTCCCTGCTCCATTCGGAGTCTGGGGTTACCTCTGCTTTTGGTTCCCTGAGAGAACTAGCACGAAGGAATCGATAGCGCTTTGCTGTGGTGGTTCATGAATACATCACTATCACATGCTGAGGTTGCCAGCCTTGTAAGGACCTTATAACCATCAGCATGTTCTAACATGTCAAATTCAAAGTATAAAATACATGTTACAACGTACCCCAAACTAGTTGAGAACTAGACTTCTTGCTCAGCAGAATGGTCTTTGCAACTTGATGCAGATGCCTCGGACACACGTCTGTGGTATTATTTTTATTATAAAATTCCTGTGTGACTTTGTGAGTAGGTTCTGTAGGAGTCCGCTTTCCGTATTAAACTGTAGAGTTCCCTTGTTGTGTTAATAAAAAAAAGTGCTCCAGTACGTGTTTCCCGTTCCTAATAGCTCAGAATCCTAACTTCTACTCTTTCCTGGTGTCAGTCCAAGCTGTCTACTTTGACGATTTTGGAATGCAGTCTCGTATATCTATAATGTTCTAAGTTATATCGAAGTTCTCGATCCATGCTCACATGCGGCGTTTCCGACAAAACTTCCAGTCACCGTGAATGTCTATTCGCGCTTCAAATGCCAGCCAATACATTTAAAAGTTCATGTTATGATGATTTTCATTATGGAATTTTCTGCATGACTCATGCGTTTGTAGAATTCAAATGGTCAATTTTCCGTATAAGGAGTGTAGTGGTGTTGATGGTATTGTATGATGGTGATATTACTAAATGTAATTGTATGAGGCCAGCTGTGAAGGCTCCTGAGATAAAATGTAGTTGAGAATTGTCAGAAGGCCTTTCTTGCTACCACTACGACCTCACACTTAATTTTTTTTAATGAATGTGGCTACGTAAAGTGTCTAGGGTTATGATATGTTGTGTGGTGTAATAGGTTATAGATATACCCACAGATATTTAACAAGACTAATAATATTAATAAATGTTAAAATACACTGAACTAACTCACGTGTGTAAAATTTTTTGATAAAATTATATTACATTTATTTTGTTCTGGATCAATTTTTTAAGTTGACCAGAACTTAAAAGGATTTAGAGATTATGAAAGAAATGCATGGAATATTATATCATAAATGCAATAGTGTACATATATATGTACTATACTAGTTAGTTTTATTAAAATGTTCTAGTAGTCATCTACTTGGGAGGATAGTTAATGTTTGTGCTGTTGGGGTGGCCTCATCACACCTGTCTATATTGACTACACAGTGTCCAGAAAATGGTGGGAATTTTTATGGGGGTATTAGTAACTACAAAGCGTTGGTGAATGTCCAGCAGACCAGAGGCTCACTCATCTTGTAGTTGTAGCTCTGGTGCTGAAATCAGGTGGTCCCACCTCTCCGTGCTGGCGGGCAATAATGGTGGTCTCTGTCACAAGTACTGCACAGATACACTCGAGTAAAGTCACCAACTGAATAGACACTGCTTTGTTGACAACAGAAACTCACAGCTCTGCAATCAAAGTATGGGCCATGTGTCAAAATCTATTCTCTACCCACGTCTGGACACAACACTGACACAACAACCACATCTTACAGACAGGTCAGATCTCTCTGACCAAACAGCACATTTACCATGGTGGTTTTACATCAGATAGATCCTCCCAGACTATAGATTCTGAAAAATATTTATTAGTTTTCTGCCCTAAAAGAGGATAGGTAATATGTTTCATTATTCTCAACACTTGATCTGTCTTGCCTAACCCTTGCTGGAGTTTATGTATATTGTTGGTCCCTAGACCCTGACTTGGGCGGGGGTCTAGAGCAAATCCCTACTTGTTTGTAAGGCTAGATTTCGATATGGCAGTATCAAATCACTCAAACATGAAACAATATTCAAAATATATAAGGAAATAATTTCAATCTTACCAGATTATGAATAAATAACACAGAATTGCTAGCAAAACTCAGCTGAGCTGCTGGCTATAGTATGGCGTCCCTAAACTTCTTTCACTTTCTTTCATATGGAAATCACCACACTTTAAAATCTGTGTCTATCACTGAACAACTATTGAGAAATGACCCCAAATCCGCGTCTAAGCGCCGACAATATGCTTGTCTGTGGCCAATCACTGCCTAGGTTTTTTTTGAATTTCAAATTTCCTACACTAAAGTCATTTCAGTCATGCTTCAGTCAAGTATGGATGTTTATCTGTTAGTCTGTCCGTCTCTACTTGCGTTTCTACAAAAATGTACTTGATTTTTGAACCAACCTTTCTCTCCCCTCCAAATTTTTGTCGTTAAAAGTTATTTTTAGACACAGCCACCACAATATCCCGTCTCTTCCATACTAAGTAGATTTGAACACCTGCGTCTCGAGGTCGTGTTTTTTTTGTGCAATTAGCGACACTTTTAGATTCAATACAGTCTGTCGATGATGTGAACAACACTGTCTTTTGTCATTATCTTCAATATTATCTATCCGTCTGTAAAATTAAGAACATATTAGTTCACTGCTCAGAATGGGCCATCCGGCCAGCTAATTTTTATATTCCTAACATTAATATTAAGAAAAAAGTACTTTTTAAATTTTGTAATATTCCAAACATCTGCGTTTTAGCCGCTGAATTCAAATCAAGGGCTTGGTATTGCAAAAGCGTCCAATAAATGACTGTGGCGTAACATATCTATGGTCCCTTCTGTCGAGTTGCTTACTTTTTATGTCAACTTGGGAAACGTGACTTTTCTCCGTTTCCCCCCCAATTGCGTCTCCTTAGCCTTTCTAGTCTCACGCAATCTTTCCAGTCATATTTTTTTCCTTTTTATCCGCCCTTCCCCTCCTGTCTAGCGAGTCAATTTTTATGGAGGGTGATGACCCGCGGTCTAGGCGATCATGTACTATTCGCAGCCTACGCATTATGTTTTTATCCTTAAATGTTATCTTTGGAGGTATTTTACCGTTGTATCTCTGTCAATTTCACTACACATCTCCCCACTTGAAAACATGCCTATGGCAAGTTCCAAAACCAGCGATACACATAGGTAAAATTACTCCTCACGTCTGCCACTACTCTAATTTTGATCACAGGGGTGCCGACTGAGGAAATCTGCACCGACATTCAATTTGCCTGGGATATATTGGATACTGAACTGATAAGGTTGAAGCAATAAAGACCACCTCAGCAATCTTGCGTTTTCATGCTTAGCCTGAGATAAGAATACGAGAGGCTGATGGTCCGTCTCCACCACAAAAGTCCTACCATACAGATAGATTTGAAACTTCTTTATTGCCCAGATTAACGCTAAACATTCTTTTTCGCTTGTGGAGTATCCTTGTTCCGCCTTATTCAATTTGCGGCTTGCATAAGCGACTGGTTTCAGTTCCCCATCAGGTGAAGATGATCTTTGCAACAAAGCCCCTCCGAGTCCTACATTACTTGCATCGGTTCTTAAGACAAAGTCCTGTGTCAAATCAGGCAGTTTGAGAATAGGCTTGCTAGTGAGTTTTTCTTTTAACTCTTGGAACGCTAGTTCACATTGTGCAGTCCAAATAATTTTATCTGGAAGTCCCTTGCGAGTCAGATCAGTCAGAGGAGCACAAATAGCGTTAAAATTCTTGATGTATTTCTGATAAAATCCGCATAACGACACAAATGATCGCACGTCCTTTTTTGTTTGCGGCCTAGGTGCTCTCTGCAGTTTTTCCAAATTCTTAGGATCAGGGGTCATATTACCCTGATATACAGTGTGTCCCAAGAATTCCAACTCTTTGCATCCAATACAACATTTTGTTGGCCTAGCAGTTAAGTTCGCCTCCCGAAGTCTATCAAACAACATCTCCAGAGCTTCAATGTGTTCTTCAAATGTCTCGGTGGCGACGAAAATATCATCCATGAAATTCGTGATACATGGGTTATTCAGGGGATCCAACAATTTGCGCATCATCCTTGAAAACACACTCGGAGCATTTTTCAGTCCGAATGGTAGCATATTGAATTCATAATGTCCATCCGAAGTGCTAAAAGCCAAATAAGGTCTCACTTCAGGCTTCACTGGGATCTGGTAATAGCCTTTACTAAGATCCACCTTTGAAAAGTATTTTGCCTTGTTCAGTCTGGCAAATAACTGTTTTGTGTCTGGTAATGGATCCACTTGTCCTTCTGTGACAGCATTCAGTTTCCTGTAATCTATGCACAGTCTGTGTTCCCCAGACGGTTTTCTCAACAAAACGACACTAGAACTAAAAGATGATTCACTGTGCGAAATAATCCCCTCCTTCAACAAATACTCTATTTCTTCCTTCAATGCCTTCTCCTTCGCGAACGGAATAGAATAGGCTCTCATACAGATTGGGTTTGAGTCTACCAGTTTCATGTCATACTGTAGCAAATTTGTATGGCCTGGTTTATCTGTTAATACATCTGTATGTTCCTCCAGAACCTGTTGAACTCTCTCCCTCTGGTTTTTAGTCAGGTGCTTACTGACTTTTACCTGTGCTGCTGTTTCACAAGGATGTAATGGGTATTCATGTGAGGTGAGTGGTTCTTTTTGCATCTGGGTTGCAATAGCCAAGGTCAATAAGGGGGTGCTTTCCTGGAGTGGTCTGTCCAGATACTTCTTTAACAGGTTTACATGATAAACTTTTTCCTTCCCCTTTTTGTCAATTTTATAGTTTGTTCTAGACACCTTCTCTAGAACCGTATATGGACCTTGCCAACCAATTTGTAATTTATTCTGGCTTCCGGGTAGTAGAAGCAGCACCTTCTCTCCGACTGCCAGTTCCCTGTCCTTTGCCTTCCTATTAAAATATGCTGCATGTTTCTTCCTGGCTTGCTTCAAATTATCATTTGCCAGTTTCCATCCAGCTTTCAAACGAGTGGTCAGTTCGTTCACGTATTGATACGATGAGGTAACAGTCTCTTCCGCCTTCTCATCTGTCCAGGTCCTTAATAGGGCTTCTAATGGACCTTTTATTGGCCTCCCAAATAGCAGAGTTGCGGGAGCCATCCCTGTTGAACTATGTGGTACCTCCCGGTAAGCAAACAATGCGGCGGGCAGGAATTGATCCCACAGATCCGGTTTTTCGTGTGCCAGCTTTCTCAGGATAGAAATGAGAGTCCCGTTGAACCTCTCTACCTGGCCGTTCCCTTGTGGATGGTACGGACTACAATGAAAGTGTCTGGCTTGAAATAGTTAAAAACTTCTTCCGTTAGTTTCCCCTTGAACTGAGAACCATTATCCGTCAAGATTTGATGCGGGAATCCTAATCGGGTAAATATTGTAAGTAGTGCCTCTGCTACATGTTTTGAATCAATTGATGGCAGGGCTACCGCCTCTCCCCACATAGAACAAGTGTCCACCAGAGTAAGGATGTAACTGTTCCTCCTCTTGGTCCGAGTGAGAGGTCCTACAATATCCACTGCAACCCTCTCAAAAGGTGTTCCCACTATGGGCATTTCCCCTAGAGTTGCAGGAGCAGTCCAGTGCTTTGGAGCTACCCTTTGACATTCTGGGCAGGATTTGACATATCTTTTTATATCCTCCGTTATCCCTGGCCAGAAGTAATGACAAGCTATACGCTGTCCTGTGGCGCTGATCCCCATGTGACCACTGAAGGGAATCGCATGCCCGAGTTCCATCACTTTATCTCTATATGAAGTGGGAAGAACCAGCTGGTTATGACCATTTGTTCCAGTTCCGGCCTTCCTGTATAAGAGTTTGTTCTTCATGAAATATTCCCCCTTGCTCGGAGGTGTGTGGCATTTGGGCAATTTTTTAAAACATGGCTTGAGTGTCCTATCCTCAGCCTGCGCCTTCCTCATCTCCTCTGGATGAGCATTTATAGGTTCACCTTCTTCCTCCTTCTTCTGTGACCTGGTCTGCACTGTCGCCATGATCACAGGTTTCTCGGGGTTCCCCAAGAAGACGTATCTACACCCCAATATCAGAGGGTAGATTGGTTCATCTATCACTGCTGCTCTGATTTCTCCTTCCACATAGCGAGTTTTCACCGTTATCCTTGCGATGGGAAGTGTCATGAGTGGTATGTCCTTAGTCGCCCCTTGTATTTCCACTGTTTCTGTGGTATACTGACTTGGGTCCACTAGGCTAGACTTCACAACTGAATCATAATCCAAACCTGTATCATAAAGGCACCTTATGGTGACCCCATTACAAATAACATCCTCACAAACTGGGGGGTGATAAGGTTCCTGTTGTCCCTTAGGATTAACCTTTAATCTTTGCGTCCCGACTTCATTGCAGCAATGTTTGAAGGTTTCCTTCTACAAAATTCGGTGTTATGGTTATCCTTCTTGCACCATTTACACCATCTTTTTTCCTTGGTTCAACGGTTTTCTTTCATTGAACTTTTGGTCATTGAACTGTGAGTTTCTGTCGCGATAGTCATTTCTTGGCCGCTCAAAGTTTGTCCTACCTTTATTTCCCTGCTCTCTATTATCAAATTTATTAAATTGCTGTGGAGCTTTAAAATTGTCTATGTGCTTCTTTTTAGCACCACTTACCTCTGCCTGGGCTGCCTGATACCTCTCAGCAACATTTAAAATTTCCCCCAACTTCTCTGCACCTTGTTCCATGAGAAATTTTCTCATGTCTGGAGCCATGGACTCTCTCAATTGCTCAATCATGATCATTTCTTTAAGATCTTGGGTCTTCCCCAGAGCCGTCCATTTCTCCAAATAGGTTTCTAGTCTAGCAGAGAATTGGTGGTATGTCTCCCCAGACAACAGTTTGGCATTTCTAAATTTCTTACGATAAAATTCACCATTCTTCTCGTACCTTAATAACAAAGCCTGCTTTAACATGTCATAATTGTCTTGGTCTTCCCTGTTCATTTTGGCAAATACTTCATAAGAAGTACCTCTCAATCCTTGTGATAGCTTTAAGCTCCACCTCTCTCTCTCTAACCCATATGTAGTAGCTAATAACTCAAAACGTCCTAGGTACCCCTCTATGTCATCGTCTTTTTCAACAAAATGGTCTAAATGAAACCCCATAGCTGAGTTTGAGGCTCCCAGACTGGGCGTAGCATCCGAGGCAAAAGGGCTGGCACCATTTTCAGGAGCCTGGCCTTGTAATTCCAGCTCCCTTAGTCGTAATTCGTGCTCCCTTTGCAACCTTCTATCTTCTGCTTCCCTTTCGGCAGTCAACCTTTTTTCTTCTGCCTCCCTTTCGGCAGTCAACCTTTTTTCTTCTGCCTCCCTTTGCTGTCGTTTTTTCTTCTGCCTCAATCTGCAGCCTCTTAGTCTCAGCCTCTAACTTCTTCTCTTCAACCAACCTGTCAGACTCCAATTTTCTTTCAGCCTCTTTTTCTAATCTCCTTTCTTCCCGTTCAATATATTTATCACATTCAGCCGTTACGTATTGAATTAAAATTTGACCATCCATTCCCATCTCCTTCGCGGTGAGCACAGCAGCTGATCTAAATTTTGCCAGCTCCGCCATACTTTTTAGACAATATAATAATATACAAGATAAATCTCTAACCAGTAAATACACTAAGTACTTCTTATGACTATAGTCTAACCAATTCTAACTAACCAGTTAACTAATTAATTATTACTGGCTGTGAAGATTCACCAACTTTTATCTGCAGGGACACTTTTAATTTTAAAGGGAATTTTACAATTTATTTCCCTACTTTTATTTCTCCCACCAGGAGATCCTAATATTACTGTTGGGCTAATTATCCCTGGACAAGACCCCAATTTATGTAGTGGGTTTGATGGTATTGTATGATGGTGATATTACTAAATGTAATTGTATGAGGCCAGCTGTGAAGGCTCCTGAGATAAAATGTAGTTGAGAATTGTCAGAAGGCCTTTCTTGCTACCACTACGACCTCACACTTAATTTTTTTTTAATGAATGTGGCTACGTAAAGTGTCTAGGGTTATGATATGTAGTGTGGTGTAATAGGTTATAGATATACCCACAGATATTTAACAAGACTAATAATATTAATAAATGTTAAAATACACTGAACTAACTCACGTGTGTAAGATTTTTTGATAAAATTATATTACATTTATTTTGTTCTGGATCAATTTTTTAGGTTGACCAGAACTTAAAAGGATTTAGAGATTATGAAAGAAATGCATGGAATATTATATCATAAATGCAATAGTGTACATATATATGTACTATACTAGTTAGTTTTATTAAAATGTTCTAGTAGTCATCTACTTGGGAGGATAGTTAATGTTTGTGCTGTTGGGGTGGCCTCATCACACCTGTCTATATTGACTACACAGTGTCCAGAAAATGGTGGGAATTTTTATGGGGATATTAGTAACTACAAAGCGTTGGTGAATGTCCAGCAGACCAGAGGCTCACTCATCTTGTAGTTGTAGCTCTGGTGCTGAAATCAGGTGGTCCCACCTCTCCGTGCTGGCGGGCAATAATGGTGGTCTCTGTCACAAGTACTGCACAGATACACTCGAGTAAAGTCACCAACTGAATAGACACTGCTTTGTTGACAACAGAAACTCACAGCTCTGCAATCAAAGTATGGGCCATGTGTCAAAATCTATTCTCTACCCACGTCTGGACACAACACTGACACAACAACCACATCTTACAGACAGGTCAGATCTCTCTGACCAAACAGCACATTTACCATGGTGGTTTTACATCAGATAGATCCTCCCAGACTATAGATTCTGAAAAATATTTATTAGTTTTCTGCCCTAAAAGAGGATAGGTAATATGTTTCATTATTCTCAACACTTGATCTGTCTTGCCTAACCCTTGCTGGAGTTTATGTATATTGTTGGTCCCTAGACCCTGACTTGGGCGGGGGGTCTAGAGCAAATCCCTACTTGTTTGTAAGGCTAGATTTCGATATGGCAGTATCAAATCACTCAAACATGAAACAATATTCAAAATATATAAGGAAATAATTTCAATCTTACCAGATTATGAATAAATAACACAGAATTGCTAGCAAAACTCAGCTGAGCTGCTGGCTATAGTATGGCGTCCCTAAACTTCTTTCACTTTCTTTCATATGGAAATCACCACACTTTAAAATCTGTGTCTATCACTGAACAACTATTGAGAAATGACCCCAAATCCGCGTCTAAGCGCCGACAATATGCTTGTCTGTGGCCAATCACTGCCTAGGTTTTTTTTGAATTTCAAATTTCCTACACTAAAGTCATTTCAGTCATGCTTCAGTCAAGTATGGATGTTTATCTGTTAGTCTGTCCGTCTCTACTTGCGTTTCTACAAAAATGTACTTGATTTTTTGAACCAACCTTTCTCTCCCCTCCAAATTTTTGTCGTTAAAAGTTATTTTTAGACACAGCCACCACAATATCCCGTCTCTTCCATACTAAGTAGATTTGAACACCTGCGTCTCGAGGTCGTGTTTTTTTGTGCAATTAGCGACACTTTTAGATTCAATACAGTCTGTCGATGATGTGAACAACACTGTCTTTTGTCATTATCTTCAATATTATCTATCCGTCTGTAAAATTAAGAACATATTAGTTCACTGCTCAGAATGGGCCATCCGGCCAGCTAATTTTTATATTCCTAACATTAATATTAAGAAAAAAGTACTTTTTAAATTTTGTAATATTCCAAACATCTGCGTTTTAGCCGCTGAATTCAAATCAAGGGCTTGGTATTGCAAAAGCGTCCAATAAATGACTGTGGCGTAACATATCTATGGTCCCTTCTGTCGAGTTGCTTACTTTTTATGTCAACTTGGGAAACGTGACTTTTCTCCGTTTTCCCCCCAATTGCGTCTCCTTAGCCTTTCTAGTCTCACGCAATCTTTCCAGTCATATTTTTTCCTTTTTATCCGCCGTCCTCCTCCTGTCTAGCGAGTCAATTTTTATGGAGGGTGATGACCCGCGGTCTAGGCGATCATGTACTATTCGCAGCCTACGCATTATGTTTTTATCCTTAAATGTTATCTTTGGAGGTATTTTACCGTTGTATCTCTGTCAATTTCACTACAAGGAGTTGCTATATCCGTCTATTCTCGGTAATGTTTACATTCGCAATCCCTTACATTCATCTTGCGTATAACAAGCTTGTCCGAATGTTTATTCAGGTGTGTCTGTAAAATGCCACCAGATCGATAATTGACCGGCACTTCCTATGCAAACAACCGCTGGGCGTCATTACAAAATGACCTTGCCCACCAATCTGGTCTGATTTGTATCAAACTCTCAGGTAAACAAACACGACACATGTGAATGGACGGAGTGTAAACATTGGCCCGAGAATACCAATACTGTCGGAAGGTAGAAAAATAGAATGTGCCGACAATCGACTAGTGCACATAATTAGTACGCACAATAAAAGTAGTTCAATACTGCCGGAGAGGAAAAGAGAGAGAACCAAATTATGTGAAAATTTAGATAGATGAGGCACTTATCTATGCATGTATTGTACTGGTTACATTTAGATGGAAGAAGTACTTCTGTATCCATTTCTAGTACTGGTTACAGTTAGATGGAAGGGGCACCATTATAACCTAAACGAACTGTAGTCAAAATGGGGAGACTATTTATTGTTCCTCTTCTCGCTTTTACAATCCCTGTATTTCAAGTCTTGACGGCACATCTCTATACTCCAAACGCGGTGAAAGTATTAATGTTAATGTCACCCTAAATAACACTTTATAACTAGTTAAATTGTGACCGAAAATTTAAACAAAAATTGACAAACCAAACATGGAAAACTGTGTCTCTAACGTCACAACATGAATATGCTTTAAATATAGAAATTTCAGTATGAAATGATTTAATAAACTCTTTTCACTCGTAGCTATTTCTGGAATATGTTCAGACCAGCTACTTTACAGAGTCACTGCTGACGCAGTTGTTGGTCTTGAATTGAGTTTTGGGTGGTGCAAGTCACAGGTTGAAAAGAGAGGTCACCAGAATTATCTTCGTTATTTTAAGTATTGAAATAAAAAAAAAAAATTGGTGATCTGGCAGGTTATGTCATGATACTATGTAAAAGTGCGCCGAGTGGTAGGGTGGTTAGATCGCTAACGTTTCAAGGCAAAGTTGCATGTTCGAAACCAGGGAACGTAATGCTTCAATTTATCCAGCTGTAAGTGGGTATATAAGTGCTCTTGAGTTAAGAAGGCAAAGGAAGCGGGGAAAGGAAATTGTCACCGCACGTCTTAAATCTGAGATCTCTTATAGTGAATTCTCTTCTTCTTCTTCTTCCTCGTTCGTCCTGAAAAGGACGTTGGTTGCATTGTGTCTGTTTACACCGGAGCTGCGATATCTGCGTCGTTCGGCCAACACATCCGACTTCAGCACGGCATTTTTTGGGACCGGGTTTGCCTTCCCTCTTCGATCCCTACTCTCTCAGCCAGAATGCAGTGATGCAGCCTGTTTCCAGGACCACCACGTGGAGGTGGAGTAGGGTCTTGGTCAGCTCTGGTTCGCTGACCCTGACGCAAGCAGTCCAGCTATGGGTCGCTGATTGCATTCTCTATTGTGAATTCTCTAATACGGTAGTATCTGCTATGGAAATAGTTTCACCTTTAACTGTGTAGCAGCGGTTAACTTTTGTTTCCTTGTCATTTTGTAGAGTTGAAGATGTTCGTGGTGGTAATGAAAGTGGTGTTGAGATGCATGTAGTGCCAATGCCAGGCTATTTTGCGCCCTAGGTAAGACTAACTACTTGCACCCCACCCCCCGTCACCCCCACCCCCAAAAATAAAAAAAAATTACCAAGTTCAATTGTCAAAAACGGATGTCGTGCAGAATAAAATGAAAAGCACAAACTTGAAACTCCTAAGTGTATTTTCAATTGTAAGAATAAGTAATACAACAATCTTTGATTATCTTTCTCAAATACAAAAGAAAATGGTTTAGCACACAATTCATTCTGAACAATCTTGTGAATTGTGATGTTAAAGTTTAAGTCTCTACAGTTTTGATTTCAGACACATGAAAATCTCACTTTGTGTGCCTTTTCTTTTGCAAATTTTGTTACCAGTTCCTTCAGGTCAAGTGCTGATGCTTGAACATGTGCAGCTGATAAAGTTGCCAAGCCAACTAGTCTCTTTTGCAACATTGTTGAGCGTATGTAAGTTTTAAGTTTGACAAACTGCGTTTACCACTTGCCACTGACACTAGAAGTGTGAGAAGGATCCTTAGAGCAGCAGAAGCATAAACAACATTATCCAGGAGTTTTTGTTGTAGTAGGCAGAGGAGTACTTCTTGTGGCGTCATAGACATCTGAAGTCTTTGAGCTATTGCTATAAGTTCACAGCAGAGATTTTCAGCATCATTAGCTTTGTTTCCATTGTGCATCGATGATTTTCCAAATTCATGCATCTTCATAGGAAATTATATTGTTGTAGCTGTTGGGATCGCTCTTCAACATATTGTATCGCCATGTCTAAGACAGCATAGTAAAAACCTACTTTGAATTTCTGTTTTGATTCTTGCCGTGCCTCTTCTTGGGCCTCATACTCAAACTACCGTTTCTTTTTCCTTTTTCTAACTTGCTCTGTCTCAAAGTTTGTAGTATCTCTAGCTTTTTTGCTACTACTACTTAGTCGCTCCTCTTCTACCCTGGGGTGTAGAGGTTTGGAAGAGAGAACGTCATCCTGTCCTATCGGCTGTCTTCCTCCTGGCCTGGTTCAAATCTAGTCCACGGTCCTTCAGGGATTGTCTAATGTTGTTCTCCTAGCGAACTCTGGGTCGTCCTGGATGTCTGGATCACAGGCTCGTGATTTCCCATATTTGTCATGATAGCCGATCTTCTTCCAGTCTGCATACATGGCCACATCACGGTAGCTGGGACTGTTCTACATGGGTCTGCAGGGGTTGGGTTTTGAAGCCTTACAGTATCGTCTGGTTGCGGACCATGTCTCTTCTTGTTACTTCAACCACCTTCCTCAGATACCTCATTTCAGAGGTTTGGAGCTGACTTTCGTGGGTTGTACTCATTGCCCATGACTCGCATCCATATGTCAAGACTGGGACATAGGTGGAGTGGTATAGAGCTATCTTCGCCCTCTTGGCAATCACTCTTTGCTGAGGAATCCTCGATTTATGGCCTGAAAAAGTCTCCCAGCTGCCGCTCTTCGGGTATCTAACTCTTCTTTTACGCCTTCCTTCCATGCCATGGTAGAGCCAAGGTATTTAAAGTGGTTGACCTTCTCCAGGATCTGTTTTCCCAGCTTAATTTGATGCCCTTTTCCTTCTCTTGAGATTACAATGGCTTTTGTTTTGGAGCTGCTGATAGCCATCTCTCTCTTCCCCAGCGCTTCTTTCCAGACTTGCAGGTTGGATTGAAGATGTGCCTCTCATTTAGTAACCAGGGCAACATCGTTCGCAAATGCGAGCTCTGAAATACAGACCTGTCTCATCTTCCAGTACCCCACTGAATATTTTGTGGTCTTTTCCTTACATGCTTTGATGACATCGTTCATGAGGAGTATGAAAAGATAAGGTGACAGAATATTACCCTGTCTTACACCAGTGGTGATCCTGAACTCTACCGACTTACGGTTAGCACCATTACAATGTCAGAAATATCATCAAAACTTGTTGAAAACTCTCATCACACCAGCACCCACAAGGTAATCCTTGGTCACTTGCATTTGGCTTCCTTATTATGTTGTAGCTTGCTTGTAAGATTGACTTAAAAAATGATGCTGTACCATGTAACAAGGGATACCACAACCGGGAACTTACAAATATCATCAGCAAGGGCCTTAGCTTCAATTCGGGAAGTATTTCCAGATGAACCTTTGAGGCTTGTATCATTAACGATCTCTATTAAAGCATCATATAATATATATATAACCAAGATGATATCTCAGTAGTTTCAAAGCATCGATCCGACTCTCTCATCTTGTTTCAATCAATGGCTTAACAGTTATGCCTAAGTCTGATAGATGTCTAGTTAGAATTTGCCAACGCTGAGAATTTCGCAGAGAAGTAATTATAGATCCGTCGAACCAAACTGAAGAAAAAAGTTGCTTCCAGACAACACTTAGTGGCATCATTGACTACCAAGTTTAAAGAGTGTGCTTTGAATGGCACAAAAAAGGCACTACAGTTTATGTCCAGGACTCTCTTTTGTACCCCATTTTCTTTGCCTTTCATGTTACTCCCATTATCATAACCATGACCACGCAGATTCTCAATTGGTAATTACATTTGCTGAAGCTGTCCAAGAAGAGTTTCTGTCATAAAGGCACTGTAGTCTCCTTTAGCGGAACAAATCACAAGAAATGTTCTCTTATGATAACTTCAGGCTCGGACATCTCATTATCTGATGGTTTGGTTCCGTCAACAAAACGTACAATCATTGTCATTTGTTTAATATGTGCAGTCCAAAATATCTGAGTAGTATCTGGCTTCTTCTTTTCTTCTTGCGTTCGCTTGAAATATATTGTCTATATCTGCAATGTTGTTTCTTGTATAAACTTCACTGTCTTTTCTAGTTCATACAAAGGTCCATATAGTTTTGCTTCCAGTGTTGTTTCTCTGGGCCAGTGGGTTTGCCTCAATATATCATATTCGGGGCAATCTTGAAGTACGTGCTCCGCAGTCTAGTATTTGGCTGAGTTTGCATGTGCTAAAATGTTCTGCTTTATAGCACATGCTAGAAGCTGTATAAGATATTTTTGGATATCTTTTCCTAGGTAGTGAACCATTGTTTCTTGATCTTTAACTCTGCGGAAATGTTCATTTATTATAGGACCAAAAAGGGCATGATATTCTACCATTTTTCATAAAACTTTATAATTAATTATATTCCATAGCATCGTTAAGGTTTTTATCTTAAAATAAAAAAAATAAATAAATGATCAGCTTCATTTTTACATGGGTTAAAAACGAATATATAAAACTGCGTCCTTCAAAGGTCAGTTCTGCGTCCCTCTGAGATCTGCGCCCTAGGCGGCTGCCAAGTTGACCTAATGGTAACGCCGGCCCTGGATGTGTGGCTGTGGTGGAGGATTTATAGTCCCATAGCAGATACAGCCGTTGGGGAATGAAGTGTTAGAGACTTCACAATGAGAGTTATGAGGTTGGGTGGCGAGTTCGTTTCCACGCTATCGTTGCTTTCCCTAACTCAAGAGCTGAGTCAGGCACCCAGTTAAGCTGGGTAGACTGGAGCGTGACGCCATCAGATTTTGATCCCGGAACCCGGTTACTCTTCCACAACAGGAAAACGCTTTAACCGCTTAGCCAATCGGACGTTAGCTTTTACTGGATATCACAGGAATATTTTTTTTCTCCTCCTGACTTCCAAGATTTTAAGATGTTGGTGGTGGTTATGGCTGTCGTGGAGTTTTTTATATATTTTTTAATTTGTATGGTAGCAGTACTATTGGTGGTGCCGTTGTCATGCTTTTCTTTGTGGTATTTGGTGCAATTTTTTAAATATAAAATTTTGCCCCGTTGTGTCGAGGCGCATCCCGTTGAACTAGTCGGTTATATTAAGGCGCATGTCCAAATATAACAGATCTTTAGGTCTGAAAGTTTTTATCTAGGGCAATAACAATAGTTATATTGACGGGAAAGTAAAGTGAAAATGGATGCAGCGGTTGCTGTTCTTAAGATGGTCAAGTGGAAAGAGGGAAATTCAGATATAACTTCTTCTTCTTCGTTCGTCCTGAAAAGGACGGTGGTTGCGTTGTGTCTGTTTGCGCCTAAGCTGTGATATCTGCACCTTTCGGTCGACACATCCGACTTCTGCACGGCATTTTTTAAGGACCGGTTTTGCCTTCCCATTTCGATCCATGCTCGCTCAGCCAGCCTGCACTGCTGCAGACTGTTTCCAGGACCACCACGTGGAGGTGGAGCACGGTCTTGACCAGCTCTGGTTCGCTGGTCCTGGCGCAGGCAGTCAAGCTATGAGTCGCTGACTGCATTCACTATTGCTGCATCTTGGGGTCCCAGATATAACTTAATGTTACTACACTCAAGGTAGTAAGTTGGCCATTGTCAACCCCATCGGTGAAGTGAAAGGAAAGAAGATAATCTTCAAGTGAATAGATACTATATCACAGGCCATTAGTAAACAGACTCAGGGACGCATAGACGAAGGTTGAACATTGAAATTCTTCTTCTTCCTTCATCCTCGTTCGTCCTGAAAAGGACGTTGGTTGCGTTGTCTCCGTTTACAGCGAATCTGCGGTATTTGCGCCTTTCGGCCAACACATCCGACTTCCGCACGGCATTTTTGGGACCGGGTTTGCCTTCCCTCTTCGATCCCTACTCTCTCAGCCAGACTGCAGTGATGCAGCCTGTTTCCAGGACCACCACGTGGAGGTGGAGTAGGGTCTTGGTCAGCTCTGGTTCGCTGACCCTGACGCAGGCAGTCAAGCTATGGGTCGCTTACTGCATTCCTCACTTTTGATGCGTCTTGGGTCCCGAACAGTGAAATGATTGTAGGGTTAATTATTATTGGTGCTTAGTGGAGCGTTGTGTATATCTCGGCATTTGTTATTCGGTTAGGGTTCCTGTGTAGCCACCGTCGTGGACGTCTCGCCTTTAGAAACTGGGGTCCGTCGACAGGAACAAAGACGGTTTATAGTTTCTTTTTTTGGTTAGTATTACAAGTACTTCAGAGGATTGTTAGTTTTACAGACTTGGTTGTCATTTTGGATTGTTAACCAGAATGGACTTGGGTTTTTTTTAATCCTTTTTTTTTTTTTGTTAAGTGATATTGTAGTTTTTATTATTATTGGCATCGCTCAGGCATGATCTGTGTTTTATAGCATTTAATAAAAATAGATAACTATTAGCGGATCAAAATTCTTTTACTATCTCAGTCTGTTATTGTTGAATGTGAAGACACTGTTGTGTGTGTGTGTGATCCATTACTTACTCTCTCTCTCTCTCTCTCTCTCTCTCTCTCTCTCTCTCTATCTATCTATCTATCTATCTATCTATCTATCTATCTATCTATCTATCTATCTATCTATCTATCTATCTATCTATCTATCTATCTATCTATCTATCTATCTATCTATCTATCTATCTATCTATCTATCTATCTATCTATCTCATCATCATGTGACGTATTCTTTCCAGAACGTTGTCTCCATTACAGCTGCTCTGAACGCATCACGATTCTGGGCAAGTCGACCTGCATCAGCCAAAGACAAGTTCAGACTCTCTGTGATGTCCTGGATCCACCGTCGTCTAGGTCGACCCCTTCCCCTTTTTCCAGGGACCATGCCTTCCATCACTGTTTTTTCCAGACTATTATGTCTTTTTATATGACCGAAAAATTTCAGCTTCCTTATTGCGATGGTATTTAGGAGCCAATGTTCCTGTACATTTAGTGAGTGCAGTACTTCTCTGTTGGTCTTTTTTTCTGTCCAGGGTATTCTCAACATCCTTCTGTAGCATTTCATTTCGAATGATGTAATCTTTTTTGCAACTGTTTTATTGAGTGTCCAAGTCTCGCATCTATCTATCTATATCTTAAAAACATACTTTAATTATGATGATTATTGCAAATGTTTGATGTTATATTACTTTTATAATGATAACTGCCTTAATAATGCTTAAAGTAAATGTGAGGATGAAAGGATAGAGTATACATGATGAGAGAGAGAGGAAGGGCAGAATGTCAGACGGGACTGCGTGCCCAATTCTTAACCCTTTGAAAATAAAGTTTGTTCGTTCGTTCGTTCTCTCTCTCTCTCTCTCTCTCTCTCTCTCTCTCTCTATATATATATATATATATATATATATATATATATATATATATATATATATATATATATATATATATATATATATATATATATATATATATATATATATATTCATGTTTGTCAAACATTTTGATTACATGTTTTGCCCAGGAGCCTTGTGCTCTTTGGGTCACCTCTACACTTCGTTTTACGGGGTAGAAGAGGTTCCGATTATGAGATGAGATATATGTAAGGCAGAGAGGGTGAGTGGGGTTAACATTGGAAAGTTGTTACGAGTGGCGGGAAGAAAAAGTGTTTATTGTCTCTGTACTCCCGACTGTTAACTTCCACTCTATATTCACATTCTATAATTCAGTCACTTCTATTATCTGGCTCTTCACTTAAACTTTGTCTTGTCACAGACAGACTGCTTTCACCGCTCTCAACAGTCAAGGATAACTGGAGAGACTCACAATAAGGGATAACTTATAATGTTATTGCAACAATAATGAACGTTAGCCACAGACAAGATAACTGGGGGAATTCACAATCAGTGATAACTGATGTTATTACAATAAAAATAACTAACGTTAGAAACTATCAATGATAATGGACAATCAACCGTAACTGAATGTTATCGCAGTGAAGTATAACTGAAGTTAATCTCAGTTAAGGGAAACTGACGACATTCGTAATTAGAAAACACTACAGAAAATGAATTCTAAATTTAAAAGACCGGAGACAAAGCGATAAACTCTCCTTAGCTAATCATCAGTACAGGAGACAAAGTGATAAACTTTACTTAGCTAATCATCAGTACAGGAGACAAAATGATAACCTTTCCTTAGCTAATCATCAGTACAGGAGACAAAGTGGTAAACTCTCCTTAGCTAATCATCAGTACAGGAGACAAAGTGGTAAACTCTCCTTAGCTAATCATCAGTACAGAAGACAAAGTGATAAACTCTCCTTAGCTAATCATCAGTACTGGAGACAAAGTGATAAACTCTCCTTAGCTAATCATCAGTACAGGAGACAAAGTGATAAACTCTCCTTAGCTAAACATCAGTACAGGAGACAAAGTGATAAACTCTCCTTAGCTAAACATCAGTACAGGAGACAAAGTGATAAACTCTCCTTAGCTAATCATTAGTACAGGAGACAAAGTGATAAACTCTCCTTAGCTAAACATCAGTACAGGAGACAAAGTGGTAAACTCTCCTTAGCTAAACATCAGTACAGGAGACAAAGTGATAAACTCTCCTTAGCTAAACATCAGTACAGGAGACAAAGTGGTAAACTCTCCTTAGCTAATCATCAGTACAGGAGACAAAGTGGTAAACTCTCCTTAGCTAATCATCAGTACAGAAGACAAAGTGATAAACTCTCCTTAGCTAATCATCAGTACAGGAGACAAAGTGGTAAACTCTCCTTAGCTAATCATCAGTACAGAAGACAAAGTGATAAACTCTCCTTAGGTAATCATCAGTACAGGAGACAAAGTGGTAAACTCTCCTTAGCTAATCATCAGTACTGGAGACAAAGTGATAAACTCTCCTTAGCTAATCATCAG
The DNA here is from genome assembly GCA_024509875.1 of Oreohelix idahoensis. Classification (NCBI taxonomy): domain Eukaryota; kingdom Metazoa; phylum Mollusca; class Gastropoda; order Stylommatophora; family Oreohelicidae; genus Oreohelix; species Oreohelix idahoensis. The sequence continues at coordinate 90,674 of JAMPIV010005109.1, read as the reverse complement.
TACAGGAGACAAAGTGATAAACTCTCCTTAGCTAAACATCAGTACAGGAGACAAAGTGATAAACTCTCCTTAGCTAAACATCAGTACAGGAGACAAAGTGATAAACTCTCCTTAGCTAATCATCAGTACAGGAGACAAAGTGATAAACACTCCTTAGCTAAACATCAGTACAGGAGACAAAGTGGTAAACTCTCCTTAGCTAAACATCAGTACAGGAGACAAAGTGATAAACTCTCCTTAGCTAAACATCAGTACAGGAGACAAAGTGGTAAACTCTCCTTAGCTAATCATCAGTACTGGAGACAAAGTGATAAACTCTCCTTAGCTAATCATCAGTACAGGAGACAAAGTGATAAACTCTCCTTAGCTAAACATCAGTACAGGAGACAAAGTGATAAACTCTCCTTAGCTAATCATCAGCATTATTTTCCATCTGACGCCCTGTGGAGCATGGAACCACCACCACAGCTGGCCCCCTTACAGGAAGCATGTACTGCCTCATATTAGTCGCCATGTACGACATGCCTGAGAGAGAAATAGTCATATTCCTACTTTGTCTCATCACAAACCCTCAGGAACTACACGGTGTACTTCTTGGTTAAAGATTGATAGATACCCTGGGCCTCAAAAACATCTGACATATCTATATCCTTGACCTCTATTTTGAAAAACCTGATGTCGACATATGTGACGTAATGCCTGAAAATAGCAGTTCTACCACAGATTAAAAAAGTAACTTTCGAATCTGTGCCCTTTCTTCCTGTCACAGTGCTGTACTTTAGATAAAATTCCCAGCGCTATATTAATTGCTTGGCCTTCATTAAAGCCTTTAGATAAAATGTCCGGCCCTCATTACATCATATAAACAAAATATCCGGCCCTCATTATAACATTTAGACAAAATGTCCGGCCTTCCTTATAACCTTTACACAAAATCTCCAGCCCTCATTATAACCTTTAGATGAAATGTTCCGCACTCATTATACTCTTTAGACAAAATATCCGACCATCATTAGAACCATTAGATAAAATGTCAGACTCCCATTACAACCTTTAGACAAAATGTCCGACCTAGATTATAACCTTAAAACAAACAAAAATCAATAAAAACTACGGTTTATTTATAATCTACTTTCTCTATTCCCAATCCAATTTCATTCTATTTTTAATTGAAGTGTGCGATAAATGTAAATAAAAACATGCTGCAATTGAGTGGGATTAAGTTTAAAATATCGTGTCACAAAAACTCCTTGAGTTCAGAAGTTGCAAAGGTAAAATGATAACGCTGGTTTTAATGTTCCATGTTTTAGTCGTGATATTAGACAAAATGTCCGGCCATTATTATCACCTGTAGACAAAATGTCCGGCCAGCATTATCACCTGTAGACAAAATGTCCGGACATCATTATCACCTGTAGATAAAATGTCCGGCCAACATTATTACCTGTAGATAAAATGTCTGGTCATCATCATTATTACCTGTGGACAAAATGTCTGGCCATCATAATTACCTGTAGACAAAATGTATGGTCATCGTTATTACCTGTAGATAAAATGTCCGGCCATCATAATTACCTGTAGACAAAATGTATGGCCATCATTATTACCTGTAGACAAAATGTCCGGCCATCATTATTACCTGTAGACAAAATGTATGGCCATCATTATTACCTGTAGACAAAATGTCCGGCCATCATAATTACCTGTAGACAAAATGTATGGCCATCATTATTACCTGTAGACAAAATATCCGGCCATCATTATTACCTGTAAACAAAATGTCCGATCTCTATATTATCTTCTTTCTCTATTCTAAATCCGATTTATTTTATTTTTTAATTCATGAGTATATAAGGAATATGCAATGGATGCAAGAAAAGCGTGCTGAAATTGAGTTATATTGTGTCACAAAAATTCCCTGAGATCAGAATGTGACAAGTTAAAATGACAACGCCGATTTAATATGACGTGTTCTAGTTGTGTCTTATCACTATGGGCCGCAGCCAACGAATCTTCCATTTATTACTCTTTGTGTTAACATATCGATTGGTAATGGCCCAGGCAGGATAGGGCAGATAAGTATTTTTTAACATGAATTATTAGGCCCGCAGAAACTCTGGGGGGAATTCCCCAGGACACTTCAAGTGTATTAAAGGTAAAAGTAGTTCCACGTCAGATATTGTCGTAGGGGAGTGAATTGTTAGAGACTTCGTCGTACTGGGTACAGCTTTATGTGGTGGGGTGTGACCAGTTCATTTCCTCGTTATCTTTTCCGCTGTTCGAATCTCGTAATGCGTTCACTCTCCCAGGGCGGCGATGGTGTCGTTTGGATGGGTCTGGATTGAATCTCAGAAGTGCCTCTTATTTCTCTGGCTTTTCTGTTGTCTTGTATCATCTTTCTTTGTTTCTTTTTTTCCTTCCTTTGTTTGTTTGTTTCTTTTTCTGTTTCTTTATTAGTTTGTTTGTTTCATTCATTCTTTCTTTCTTTCATTGTTTATTTGTTTGTTGTTTTGTTTGTTTGTTTGTTTCTTTTCTTTCTGTTTCTTTGTTTGTTTGTTTGTTTCTTTTCTTTCTGTTTCTTTGTTAGTTTGTTTGTTTCTTTTCTTTCTGTTTCTTTGTTTGTTTGTTTGTTTCTTTTCTTTCTGTTTCTTTGTTAGTTTGTTTGTTTCTTTTCTTTCTGTTTCTTTGTTTGTTTGTTTGTTTCTTTTCTTTCTGTTTCTTTGTTAGTTTGTTTGTTTGATTCTTTCTTTTGCTGTTTATTTGTTTGTTTCTTTGTTTATTTATTTATTTCTGTTTCTTTCTTTTCTTTGTTTGTTTGTGTGTTTGTTTTGAGTGTCTACTATTAACCTAATTTTGTTACTTACATAACATTCAGAGCCCCCCCCCCCCTTTCTCTCCCCCCCTTTTTTTTCTTTCTATCTCCTGCTTTGTCAAGTGGACGCACACACAAGGGTACCTCAGAATAACGGAGAATCTGGACTAAACAAAGATCATTAACAAAAAAAAACATAACCAGTTTGCAGGGTGATTGAAAATTCATTCCATATTTTTAACGTTTTGTATATCCTCACTTGTATTTTCTGGGTTTAAACGAAACAAATGTCAAAACAAAGAGCAATGACTGCCATTTGACAAGTTGTTTAGTTTCCAGAAACAAAATTTGCCAAAGATGGAGGAAAGAAAATCCAAACAGAAGGCATAAAAGCAATAATCAGAAATAACTAAAGAGAAAAATGGCAGAAGGAACACCCAGACTTCGATACTGAAGAACCATAATATACATTACTGTGACGGTATTGCCTCCCCTGCTTTGCAGTAGTGGTCCAACAGTGGTCAAAACTCAAGAGTATCTAATATGGGCTTCAACGGTGTCTACCTTGGCACAAGATTACTCTTGGCAGAGATGTAGATAGAAGGGTAATTTCTATCACAAAGGGAGTCTTCACATGATATTCAGATAAGCGAAAACAATGCTGCTTTGGCTTAGCACGTTAATTCTAGAATCTGCCGACCACTTTTGTGAAGAATTAAGCAATGATTAATTTTAGCTCGTTAAGCCTCGACCTCTGATTAACTCAGTGGAATTCTTATTATTCTGGTATAGCTCTGTTTAGAATGTGTGTAGTAAATTGACTGAGACAAACATGCAGTAACTTTAAAATGATTAATCGAAGTTAAATTTGTAAAATTACAAATAACAAAATTTAATAATCACTCAAGTTTTAACAGTTTGAAAATAATTGAATAGTTTAGAAGAAAAGTTTCATCATTGATGGATAATAGTCGATGAAAAAAAAGTTCACTTTGGCAGCTTATCTATGGAACTTAGCTGCCAATGACGGTTCTGCTCCTTCTGATGGGTTGGTACTTTTAACACTGCTCCCGCTTGTCGCTGGTCAAGGTTGTAGGGTGTAGCTCGTTTCCCAAAAATGTCAAGGAGAGTCTATAAAGTTGGTCCTTTGTCTTAAAGCGTAGGCCACTTGTCCCTACTTATTCCAGAGATAGTACTTTCTGCTGGTACCACCAATAACTATGATACAGAATAAAAATGAAACGCTGTTCTGAGTATTGCGTTTCCTGACACATACTTATGTGTCCCCTTGTCGTGAGAAATTCTAATCCACATATATAAATTAAAAAGTAAATGTAAAGCCTAACAAATAAATTCTATAAAAGGAAGAAGAATGGTAAAGAACAGTGCTGTCACAATGACAGTACTCGAAATCCCCTTTGTTTTATGCTTCGTCTGCAAATTGTAACGTTTCCACGTTAAATATAAGCCACTGCATAATACAAGCGTTTCCACAACACATTAAAACGGGTATTGCATTTCTAAGAAAAAACATTGAGAGGCACACTGCGTATGACCTAAATTAATTACACTACGAATGGACAGATGGATGTAGGATGGAAAGAAGGGAGGGCTGAAAATCAGGAACGCATGCAACACTAAACACGCGTCTCGCTATTAATGCCACCTCCAACAAGCGTAACGCGATATACAATTACTACTATCACGCGTGTAAGGCCACATGCACTAACTTTTCTTCAGACGGACAGTGATAAAAACACTACCCTTCCCAGAGTTAGGTTTTAAAAAACCTGGAAAACGCTTATTAGGAAAGATGACATTAGATGGATTTACGTTTGAAAACATGACAGTACCCAGACACCACATGGGGATTGAAGTGAACAGGAGGTGGTAGAAAATGCACATTTTGAACGCAGCCACCTAGCTCCCTTAGATTGAGATATTTGGATTCCTTAGGGCTTGCTGACACAGAATATGTTAAGTGTTACGCAAATAGTCCAGGAATTAATAAATTATAGGCAAAAGAAAATAATGAGGATGTCAGACAACCTAAAAACTCGGAGTCGCGCAGTGGCAGAATTTTAAACCACCATTGTACGGAACTAGGCCACAAGTTACATTTGAATTGATTGGATGGAATGATATGTAAGGCTAAACACGATTAGTCGGACTATAAATGCTATCTTTTGTTGTCAAGGGAGACGGAAGTAAGAGTACTTTTTTTCAAACGATGGGGTAGAAATGGCCTGATTGGTTAGGTCTGTTAATATAGTTAATTGATAGCGTTAGTTCGAGACCACTAGTTCAAATAAGCTTGATAAAGCAACAGTGCGTTGAAGCCAGCTCATATTTTTGCTAAATAAAAGCCTGGAACATAAGCAGATGGGAATTTGTGCCAGTATTTGTGCCTACATTCATTGCTAGTCAACGTATTTGTGTTTATTTCCAGAAATTGTGGTAGGTTGAAATATTTGATCTCTTTTTAATGAAAATTGAATGTACATTGATAATTTATGTCTGTATATGTGTGCAGTTCAGTAGCGAACAAGAGGCAAGGCCTATAATATATATAGTGCTCCAACCTGAACAGAAGGTGTCGGAGAAAAGTAAAACTACATGGAATTACCACATAGTACACTGACACCTACCTTATGATATGGAAGGACTTATAGCTGAAAGTGCAGAGGCGTAGTAACCGTTAGGGAGGTTAATACTGGAGTAAAACTGCTTCAGAAGAAGATAGCAGTTAAACTAAAGCTCTGAACTCTGTGTTTGTGATGTATTGTGCTCAGTCTAGTCTAGTCAGATAGTATAAATTGGTTCTGAAGTAGGAGGTACATCCTTCTTGTTTCAGGGACTGTGGTCCTAGTTATTGAAGCCGCACCTGGTCTGAGCGTTTGCTGAATCCAGAGGCTACAACATACTCTTTGGCCCCTGTAGTAACCAGTGAGGTGTCTTCAGAACCAGTGAAGAAGTCTAGCAGAGGAGTCTTTGCCTGCCGCCATCACGAAAGTTAAGCCTTTCGTGGCCAACAGAGCTCAACAATTTGTACCCCTCCTTTTAAAATGAATTGTATTAATTAAAGAGGGGCAATTAATTGTTTTAATGTTCGGAACTGAGACCATCTCCAATACTAGTTCCAAACATACACAAGCACATGCAGTCATGATGTCTAATAAGAATCTATCTTGAAGAACAAAACCAGTATTACCTCATATTACCACATCACAACTCACACACATAGATTACTAATATTGTATGTCAATGCAAAGACCACATTTATCACTGTGTACTTAATATTTGTAATTACATGTTATAATATTGCCTGGTTCACTGTGTAGTTGAATCAGGATCACTATTGTAGAAAAAATCAATACATATGTATATATCTGAAATTTATCATTGAATCTTTTAAGATAGTCTTCTAGAGTGTTGACTGTTTGTGAGTGTCACAGTGTTCAATGATCCCGGGAGCTATGCCGGCGGGAGTTTTACTCCTGGCAGGGTCACCCAAGCCGGACAGGTCCTGGGTGAGGGGCCAGACTAAATGGGCTGAGGAGTGGGTGGAACCCTATAGGTGTAGATGCAGAACCCACCGGCGAGTGGTACATGCTCTGGTCTGCACCAATCCACCCCCACTTCATGGGTTAAATGCTTTCTTGCCTCATTCTTCACTGTTTGTCGTCTATCACGCCCATGGCGACCGTTGCCTCAATTGGCTGTGTGTGGTGTACCCGGAAACGGGGCCTCCCAGTACTGAGGCAAAGTTAAGTCCCCGATGTCACTTATCGGTGCAGAATTGAGAGAGATGGCTGAGCATCACAATCCCTCCTGTGTTGCAGCATGATGAGAACCCAGCATTGCACACTGAGCTTGGGGGGATCACTTGGGCACCAGACTTAATACTGGCTCTTGACTGGATGGCCGCATGCAGGAGATTTCTACAATGGAGGGTTGGCAGGTGGTGGGTATCGGGAAGTGGCTCTGTGCAGGACGTGAGGATTCCTTGGGAGAGCCCAGAACCAGAGCACAGCATTGTGCAAGCTCTGCATAGTTGGAGAGCCCCCTGGATGACGGGGAATGCACAGTGTGCTACCCCACCTATCCCCAACTGCTAACTTAGAACCAGAAGTGGGGTCCTCTGTATGCGTGCCAGGCCAGGATAAAATGCCTGGGAAAGAGACTGGAGCTCAGAACTCCCTAACTCAAAGTTGCAGGATGGCAGAAAAGCCACGGGAAAGACAGGGCTATTTTGAAGATAACGCAACCATATTTTCACCATACGAGCTCGGACGCCGCCTCGGTAAACAAGGTCCGCGCAGAGCAGTGACACCCCCAGGCTGCTTGCGAATAGTCTACTACTGGGAACATAAACAGATTAGGGATGAGCCCACTCTCCCGTTGAACAGGTGCTAAAGTCGTAGATACTGGGCCAGAAGGCGCACCGGAAACCACAGTATCATGCAACTCGCTTTTTTTTTTTTTTTTTTTTTATGGAGAGTACACCGTCAAATAAATCTCGTTCTGGTGCTCGCCCTGTGGAGCTCCACCAGGCAGGTGCAGTGCCGGGCTCTGAGCCTCGACAGAGCCCACCCTCAGCTACTGGAGGACCCTCTAGACCGTCTTGTGGAGTCAACAGACGGCGGAGGAGAACTACTGACCAAAACAAAACAGAAAAAGAGAAACCCAGAGTGCCACTTGTCATGATGCACTGGAATGCAGAGGGAGTGAACAGCAAGCAGGCTGGATACAGCAAAAAGACAGAGCTGGAAAACATCTTGTATGAGAAGCAAGTCAGTGTTTGCTGTATCCAAGAGACTCACTTGAAAGCAGATCAAACCTTTAAAATAAGGGGATATCAATGCTTCAGATCCGACAGACAAGATAGACGAAAAGGAGGAGTACTTACTCTTGTAAGGAATAACATTCCTGCACACGAAAGGAAAACCTTCATGGATGGAGCAGAATATCAGCTGCTGCAGATAAAGGTAGACAAGATGGAAATAGAACTCCTGAACTATTACTGTCCGAACAACAAACCCCTGAGTCTCAGCTCTATACAGGTACCAGCCACCAACTTTATAGCAGTTGGAGACTTTAATAGCCACTCCCAGAGCTGGGGCTATAACCATCTGGATCACAGAGGTGAAGAGGTTGAAACTTGGCAAGATGATCACTCCCTAATCCTAGTCAATAATGCCACAGATACTCCTAACTTCTACTCCAGAGGATGGCACACAACCTCAACACCAGATCTTGCCTTCTCCACACCGGATATAGCTGGATCTATTAGTAGAGAAGTAGGAGACCAACTAGGGGGAAGCGACCATCGCCCAATCTTTCTTACTGTCCAGAGTGCAACTCTCAGTACAGGCCCAGCCATTACAAGATGGAACTACAAAAAAGCCAACTGGGGTTTATTCAGGCATCAGGTGAACACGCTGCTGTCTACCTTCAAGGTACAGAACAGAGACATTAATGAAGTGGTAAAAGACTTCAACAGATGCATACTACAAGCTGCAAAAGAAACCATTCCCAAAGGATGCCGGCGTAACTACATACCATACTGGTCCAGCACACTCCAAGAACGTCAGGAAGCTATGGACAAGGCTAGAAAGGACGCAGAGTCTCAGCCTTCACTTGAAACTCACAACAAATGGAAAAAGGCTGTAGCAGAGTTTCAGAGAACAAAGCTAGAAGAAAAGCGGAAAAGCTGGAGAACTAAAACGGCATCGCTGAACCTTGAGAAAGACGGCAGGAAACTTTGGAGATTAGTCAAGTCTCTAAATGAAGAGCATTCCTCACCAGGCAGACTATCACATTGGATGAAGGTGGCAAACTTTTCAGAGGAAAACAAGCTGCAGACTTGTTTGCTAGAAGATACAGTTCAGAAAGCAACTTACCCATTAACATAGACCATCAGAGAGAGATAAGAAAAGAAATACTGGCAACCATGGGACAGACAGATACTCCTGCCCCAATGAGGGAACCCATCACACTAGGAGAACTACAGAAGGCTATTTCCAAGCTTAAGTTTCAAAAGTCACCCGGCCCAGACAAAATCAGCAACGAAATGCTAGTAAATCTGAGCTCAGCAGCAAAGACAAAAAACTGCTTGAGATATTCAACCACAGCTGGTTGAAAGGAACGGTACCCCAAGTATGGAGAGAAGCCATCACAATACCCATACTAAAGAAAGGGAAATGTAAGACCGAGGCTGCAAGTTACCGGCCAATCAGTCTCACAAGCTGTGTTGGGAAGACTATGGAGCGAATAGTCAACCACAGATTGAAATGGTATTTAGAGTCTGAGCAGATCCTGGTGCCGGAACAAGCTGGATTTAGAGAATGCTACAGTATAGAAGACCAAGTTACTTACTTGTCTCAAGCAATAGAAGATGCCTTCCAGGAGAAGAAAAAGGTCCTAACGATCTGGGTCGACTTCAAGCAGGCCTTTGACAAGGTGTGGAAGATGGCCTCATTGCAAAACTTAGGAGAAGTGGAATCCAAGGCAACATGATGAAATGGATCCAGTCATACTTGCATAACAGGAGAACTAGAGTCACTCTTGACGGTCTGCAGAGCAGAAAAGTGTTGCTCCATCAGGGGGTACCTCAAGGAGGAGTAATTTCCCCAACACTCTTCCTTGTTTACATCAATGACCTGGTGAAAGATCTCCCTGCAGGAGTTAAAGCTGCCTTATATGCAGATGACCTAGTACTCTGGTGCGCTGATGAAAATGTCACCACAGCAAATTATAGAATGCAGCGGGCAGCAGACATGCTAGTGTCATGGGCAGAGAAATGGCTTATCACAATAAACACAGACAAAACCTCCACAACACTGTTCTCCCTCGCCCCCAAGGACAAATCAGCTAACATACACCTAGGGACAACCGTGATCAAGGAAGAAAGCTACCCCACCTATCTTGGGGTGACATTTGACCAAAGGCTTACATGGAATAAGCATATTGAAAATGCAGAAGGAAAGGCCCGAAGACGACTAGGCATACTCAGAAAATTAGCAGGTACCAAACTGGGGAGCAAATGAACGAAATCTAAAGAAGATTTATAATGGAGTAATAAGACCACACTTGGAGTTTGGCTCAGCAGCATGGTCATCAGCTGCTAACTCACATCTGCAGTCTTTGGACAAGGTGCAAAATCAAGCTCTCAGGCTCATTACAGGAGCCATGAAAACTACACCAATAACAGAGATGCAGAAGGTTGCTGGATTACAGACATTGTCCCATAGAAGAGACACAAAAAACATGATCCAGATGGAAAAGTACAACAGTATGCCAATGCACCCAATGAAGGCAAGACTAGATGATCTGGCATTGGGACGTCTAAAGCGTAGCAGCTTTGTGCATCGGGGGAAAAGACTTATAAGACAGCATCAAGAAGACCTATCCATGAAGACAACACCACTGAAGCCCACCCTATACCCTGTACCATGGGAGCAGGCCAGCAGTGCCCTCCAAATTAATACAACAGTCAGTGGTCTCACAAGTGGATGTGAGTATAATGATCTGCAAAAACGAACTGCTACATTGAGTATGATCCAAGAAAGCTATCCCGATCAATCATGGATACATGCCTATACAGATGGATCAGCAACTAATGCTGTTAGGAATGGAGGTGCCGGTATCTTTATCTCATATCCTGACAACCACTATGAGACTAGGCACATTCCCACTGGTAAATTCTGTTCCAACTATACAGCTGAGGTTCAAGCTCTAGAGCAAGCTGCAAATATGATTTATAACACCAACTCTGACTGCCACCAGGTAGTCATCCTCACAGATGCACTGTCTGTCCTGCAAGCTCTCAAGGGTGGTAAACTCCCGCATCTGAGAAATGAACTAAACAAGGTAGCTGCCAAAAACAGAAGAGAACAGAACCAACCCAAAGACGACTATCACACTCTCGACCGGCAGGGACAGACAACTATTTTTCGACTCAGGACAGGGCATAACAAACTGAATAAACACATGCACAAGCTACGATTGTCTGCTTCACCACTGTGCACATGTGGATTAAACGAACAAACTGTGAGCATGTTCTACAGGACTCAGCTGATCTCAGTCAGTACATTAAGTCCCCTATAAATATTTATATCATCCCACTTTACCACACCCCTTTCTTCTATTCTACCATCCCATTTATCTCAGAATTTACCCTCGATGAGAATTAAATTTAATCCTTCGGGATAAAACTTTCTTTTACATTTAAATTGAATAGCTTTAGCTTTACATTACATTTAAATGAAGAGGTTAATAGCTCAGATAGAATATGTTTACATTTACTTTCCACCGATTGAAAAGTGTTCACAATATAAATTGAATATGTTTTCATTTATGCTTACACTGATTTGAAAAGTTTGAAACTTCCATTAATTTTAAAGCGCATATGTTAACATCGACATTTACACTGGTTTGAAACTTTAAGTATTAGAATGTACATCATTTCTTTCCCTTTTCCCTCCCTGCTCCGTATGGAACCTAGGACTCTTTATGCGTTTAGTTCACTTTAAGAAACTAGCAATAAAGCAGTCACCAGCCCGTTCAGTGGTGGTTCATGAAATCATCGTTCTAAACACTGAGGTTGCCAGCCTCAAATAACTTGGACATCCACTAGCGATTTTCACATATTAAAATTCACACGGTAATATACATATATATGTTAGTTCACATGTTAGTAATAAAATATAGAATGTAAAATCACAACTTACGCCAATCCTGGCTCCCAGACGTTTTGCTCAGATGAATAAAAAAGACTTGAATCGGCCTCTTACACGCGTCTGGGGTGTCGTTTCTTTGAACTTTAATTCCTTTTCTGACTTCGTAGAAACAGTGTTTCCTTCAGTTTCCTCAAACAGCGGCTTTCCTTATTAAAATGATACAGATTTCCTGGGCTAAATTTGTAAGTCCTGATAAATACTCCAATAAAAGGTGTTCGATCTGATAAATGGAAATTCTGAATTCTAACTGGCACGTCTGGTGTCTTTGGCAAGCTTGAATCTCACAGTGAAAAAACACTGAAATGTGTCAGGTTGTATATTATATATTCACTGTCTTACCCCACCCTGTTTGTTATGGGGCTCAAACGATCAGCCAACCTGATTTGAATATTTTGCACGACTCATCTAGTGCAAAATTTCAAACATTACTTTTTTGAAAATGGGCTGTAAACATCCGATTACCGGCAGGCGAACTTACAGACATATCGGTAACCTCGCACGACAATGTGTGTAAGATGTAACAAATTATTACTTTCGCTGCACAGACGATTAATCTCTTATTTGCCGCGCACCCGGGCCTAATCTTAGCAAAGCTTTGCCGCACCATGGCAAACGCGATGTATTATCACCAACAAGGGGTATCAGATGTTTGTACAAACAAGCACTCTGCTACATAGCAAACAGAAAGAAGAGGGTGCGACTCGGAAACAAAATCGCAATGAAATCAGTACAAAAATATAACTGATACTGCCGAAGTGAAAGAGAGATCGGAAAGAGGACGCACCAAAATCAATCTTGTGACAATTACCAAGAAGAGATCAAGAGATAATTTTCAGACAAAGAACCGTCCATTGCAGACTCAGATACCATCTGTACAACTTGAAAATTGGACATACAGGTATGTGCCCGTGTGGGGATGACAAACATATAGTAAACATATAGTAAACATATAGTAAAACATGTACTCCAAAACTTCCGCCTCCACGAGAGGAACAGGGTGGCAGCATGGCCTCCAACAAGTTGAAGGAGAAACTGTATGGTGACGAGAGCAGCCTGAGACGGACTACCAGCTTGATAAAAGAGATAGGTGTGGTTATTTGAGAGCGAACGACGAAGAACAAGAAGCAGTTGAAATACAGCGGTGGTGGAGGAGGTAGAAAGAAGAAGAAGAAATGGCTGTTGCTGTTTAGAAATTTGTTTCACGTATATCGAATGGATACAAGTGAATATATGAATATTTAAAAATAGGGAGCGATCATGTACAACAAGCAGTTATTGATTTATTGCCTGCTGGCATATGCCTATGACAAATCTCGAACAAAGCGCTCAGATAGTTGCAATCTTAGTGAATGAATTAAGTTTTGAAGATTAACCCACTTTCCTCAACTTACAGCAGTGTTTCTCAAACATTAAAAAAGACGGACATTTTAACCAGTGTTATCAATTAGACAAATATCTTTTTCAAATGATGTCACAAATACAATACAGTATAGACCAGTGATTCTTAACCATGGTTGCATGCACCCACTGGGAGTGCGCTACCCGACTTCTGGGGGTGCGGAGACATGCTAGCTATTTTAGAATGCAAATCATCATTGACACTGTATAATACACAGAACTCAAATGTTACATGTACAAAATAGGATATTAACAATATGAATTTAATACAGAACTTAAATCAGATTTGTTTAAAAATATTCCCAAGCAAAATTGAGAAGAAGCAGCAACATGCTCGTTAATGTAGTCAATTCATGATAACTATCAAATGTTCAATTTTCATAAACTCTACGATTTATTATAACTAAAAACATACTCAAACAATTTTCATACACTCTAACATTTATTATAACAATTAAAACTTACTCAAACAATTTTCTCTGCTATTCTTTATTTATGAATATCTTTCTTCTCTATATCCGTATAGACAAAAACGCCAAAATTTACCCATAAAAACACTCCTAATTTAAGTGCTTCTGATGACCAGTTCCGGTTTTTCCGAGCACACTACATGCAATAAATATAATAAATAACGTGATTTTTTTGGATATTTTTCTTTCCATTTCGTGTCAAAAGACATACTTATATCTCGTTTTACATTTGTGGAATACAGTATTTGTTGAGCTAGAAGATGATGGGTTGCAAGGTTTCTTAAGACGCTGTTAAGGGGTGTTATGCTTCTCAGTATGCTGTTTAGGGGTGGGAGTCGTCTAAAGTGTTAAGAAGCATTGGTATAGACTAACGAAAATGCTGATACGAGATGTAAGTCACGAAGTCACATATTCAGACACGGTGTCATACTCTGGCACCGTGGGCCATATTGTTTGAGGAACACTGGATAAAACGGTTCACATTTCTAACCAAGGTGTTTACTGAAACTTTGGGCAGAGTGCAGGCTAATAGAAATATTGTCTCCTTTCGGTGAGGCACGCCCCGTTCAACGTAGACACATGGTCCATTGTTGTATTGAGGGGTATGTACAAATATAAAAGAACATGTGGTATGGTATAACTGTGACTGTTTTTATCATTTATAAAAACCAAGCTGTCCATGGTCATTGATTTATGGTTGTCATTTTCGTTCCTTTAAAAGCTTGGAGCCACCTCTGCAGGAATACTGCTCCATCATGCATCATCGTACGAGGCAACTAATATGAAGTTATACGTGGGGCTGGCAACCTCATCATGAAAAACAACTGCTACAAAAACCGCTGCAACAACAGCGTTTGGATGCTTTGTGCTGGCTTCTCGCAAGGGCGCCAGATGAAGTGGTGGCGCCATGTTCCTACGGGAGGAAAAACGGAAAATGATTCAATCAATCAATACCCTTTAGCTCCCCACGGAGCATAGGCCTTCAACAAACATATGCCGTCTTCCTGTCCTGTGCCATCCGCTCAAGTTCTTTCCATGTTTTCCTCATCATTTTCACCTCTGTATCCAGTTCTCTTCTCCGTGTGTTTTTTGGTCTGCCTCTGCCTCTCTTTCCCTGTGGATTCCAGAACAAGCACTGCCTTGTAATGCTATCAACAGGTTTCCTCAATGTGTGTCCTATCCATCGCCAGCGTCTTCTTCTCAGCTCTTGTTCCACTGGCACTTGTCTGGTTCTTGTCATCAATTCCACATTTGTGACTTTGTCATAGCAGTTCAGTCCTTCTATTCTACGCAAGCACCCGTTTATAAAAGTCTGAAGCTTTTATAGTCCTTCCTGTTTGTCGAAGTATGTCTTTCGCGTGTTAACAATCTATTTGTCTTATAAAATAACTGTTAACATTTAAGCCAATCGGGAAGAAGTGTTTTGTGTAAGGAATTGAACTGAGATGACTTTAGTGCACCAGACTCCCGCATTAAAACATATGTTTTAATACTCAGCAGCCATGGTCTATCGTTAAGAAGAGATAAAATCATTATTAAAAAATAACTTTAGAGAAAAATGGCATAAAGAACACCCAAAGATCGAAACAGCAGAACCTTACTACTCATTACCAAGCAGAGATTCTCAGACTGAGAACGGATCATTGCAGACTTAAATAAAATCTACACAATAAACTAAAAGTTGGACATGCAGATACCTTGTATGTCTTCATGTGGGGAGAACAAACAAACTAAAAGTTGGAAATGCAGATATGTCTTCATGTGGGGAGAACAAACAAACTAAAAGTTGGACATACAGATATGTCTTAATGTGGGGATGTGGCGAGAGGTTTTATTTTGGCTCTAAGATCAGTATAGTACTGACAATTACAGAAATAGAATTTCTGCAGAAAATGGAGAAGTCCCAGTGTCTGAGAGAACTACTGGTATCACAAATTAGTTACGGCTGTGAATGTTCTGATCTCGAAAAATTAGTAGAGAGGAGACCGACATAAAGCGCCACCTCCGCTGTGTAACTAACTGTGATATTAATAAAACAAGGAAACAGATTTTGCTTAACAATGATAAAATTGACAAGTCTTCAAATACAATTTCCTAAGTTTTTATTTAGTATATACACTATCTATTCTTGTGCTGAAGGGTGAATGTTGAAAAAAATGGGATGTAATGGAATTGTAAGTTTACATGTGATTTACAAATATTTATTTTATATATATATATATATGAATATTTTACATCAAGTTTTCCAATTATAGGAACAAAAAAAATTATATCAGCTGTGCTGTTATTTAATTATAGTACATGGATCAGCTGTGCTGTTAATTAAGGATATAACACTTATCAGCTATGCTGTTATTTTTGTCTCTTGCTATGCTAATTTCACTTTCTCATCACTGACAGTTTTATGCTCACAATGCTGACAGAAATGGTACGAATGTGTACTCATCTCTTAAAACGTTCTGTTCTCCTTAGTTTGGTTCACACCACTCCTGCTGAGGCTCGTTACTTTAGCCCACCCAAGACTGAGGGGGACTAAAGATGTAGCTTCTGTACAATCTCTATGCTCCTGAGAAGTTCCAGGCAGCGGGATTGACTCGAACATACGACCTCAGGTTTTTAGGACACAAATAAACCTGTAACAAAGCAAAAATAGGGGCTAATTTCTGTCCTCAAGCCCACCTATTTCTAGTGTGAGTGAAATGAGCGTGTCTCAGATGTATGCATGTAGGATGAATGACAACATGGCTCAGTATGATTTAGCAATAGCGAGACAAGACATGTGTCTACTTGCAAAGCATTCTTTCTGATAAACTAATACATGGATACATTCAATAATATAGATTCAATACATGAATACATTTAATACATGAATACATCCCATAATATAAATCAATACATGAATAAATCCAATAATATGTACACCTAGGTGTGATACAACAATGTCCTTCCCCCTATACTATACCACGTCCTCTCTGTCAAGTGCTATACTAGCTGGTAACATATATCGTAACAATATTGTTATGTTCTTATGATAGGAGTATATGAGACGAGGACTGTTTGGTGATATATCAGGTGGGAGTTATAGGAGACAATAAATTGGAGTTAGATGCGACAATAGATTGAGTCCTGACAAGGACTGTTTTGGTTATATTGCAGTTGGTCTTATCTGAGACAATAGATTGAAGTATAGGAGACAATAGATTGAGTCCTAACAAGGACTGTTTTGGCCTAACAAGGACTGTTATGGTTATATTTGCAGTTTGGAATTATCAGAGACAATAGACTGAATATAGGAGACAATAGATTGAAGTATGAGTCCTATTAGTCTTCGTCTATTCAATCATATACATTCATAGGGAACCCAAAATATATTAAATATATACAGGTGTAGGTAGTATAATGACACACAACAAATACCAAAATTATATGCCTGCTGAAGGCCTATTTTCCTAAAGGTTATCGTAAATTTATAATTACCCTCCAAGATTTAAAAAACGGCCAGTTTGACTCGACTAGTGAAGTAGGTTGCAGGTCGATGCCCTCAGGTAAACTATAAATCAAGAGGTGACAGCTTCTTCCTCTTCAGTCAGTATCTCTGGCGTCAAGTTCGGGATTGCGTGGTTAGCATAAAATTCCGCCCGAATATATAGGCAGGTAACTGCTTAAGAAAGGCTTTCGGTTGGTTCCTGGCGGAGCAAAATGATTGGTTTCCTCCGGTTTCGTCTTTAGCTCATACAGCCTAATTTTATTCAGTTTTTAGCCGCCATCTTGCGTGAACTGCGTGAACAGTATAATTTATTCTGTCTTAGAGACTGGTGAACGGTGCAAGTTGATTGGTTGAAGCAAATCTGTATCTCGACATAGTGATTAACAAAGTAGTGGGTTACACTTCGTTTCACGACAGGGGAGAACAAACAAACTAAACGTTGTACATGCAGATATGTCTTCATGTGGAGAGAGCAAACAAACTAAAAGTTGGACATGCAGATATGTCTTCATGTGGGGAGAGCAAACAAACTAAAAGTTGGACATGCAGATATGTCTTCATGTGGGGAGAACAAACAAACTAAAAGTTGGACATGCAGATATGTCTTCATGTGG
Source organism: Oreohelix idahoensis (assembly GCA_024509875.1). Lineage (NCBI taxonomy): Eukaryota > Metazoa > Mollusca > Gastropoda > Stylommatophora > Oreohelicidae > Oreohelix > Oreohelix idahoensis. The sequence continues at coordinate 73,152 of JAMPIV010005109.1, read as the reverse complement.
GGAGAGCAAACAAACTAAAAGTTGGACATGCAGATATGTCTTCATGTGGGGAGAGCAAACAAACTAAAAGTTGGACATGCAGATATGTCTTCATGTGGGGAGAGCAAACAAACTAAAAGTTGGACATGCAGATATGTCTTCATGTGGGGAGAGCAAACAAACTAAAAGTTGGACATGCAGATATGTCTTCATGTGGGGAGAGCAAACAAACTAAAAGTTGGACATGCAGATATGTCTTCATGTGGGGAGAACTGTAGCGAAAGGTTTTCCTAATATGATAATAGTGGTAGAGCAGAAGTAGAATCTCTCTCCAGAAAGTATGAAGTTCCAGTGCCTGAGAAGTACACTGGTATCACAAGTGAGTTACAGCTGTGAATACTCTGAGCTGGACAATAGAGTTAGGCTTCAGAAGTATAAGTTGCTACTTTCGCTATAGTAACCCTATGTGATAATATAATTAAATTTGAAAAGGTAACTCAAAATTAAACAGTTAAAAATTTAACAAGTCAAATGAGTACAATTTCATAATTTATTATGTACATCTATATATTCTATTCTTGTAATGAGAAATGGGTGTTGGTAGATGGTAAAATGTATGATTATTTACAGTTACAAATCCAAATAAACAAGCGAAAAAGTCTTGGATTTATCTTCCACTAAAATTACAACAAAAGGATTGTCACATTATCTCTTGCCATCTAGTTGTCATCATTAGACAGTCGTTTTAGAAACTGCTCACAGTGTTTGTTGGATGGATACACATATAACTCGTCTTATGTTATTAGCCACGTCTGCTCGAGGTTCCTGAGACACACTTGAATACGGAAGACTTTCCTTCAGCCCGTCCTATAACTACGGGGGACTAAGGTGTTGAAGATTGGTTTACCTCTAGGCTTCAGTTAGCTGGATCAACGATCCTCAAGTCTTTAGTTTCTCGATCAGGAATGATCATAAACATTGATCATAAAACCTGGAACAAAAGGTAATAGGTGGCTATGGTGTTCCAACAATCTCACCACTCACTGCTGTTCATGACGCGACCATGTCTTCAGTGTTTGTATATAAATGAGTGAATCATGGTAGTATGTTACAGAGATAGCATGATAAGATAATGTATACTGTGCAGAATTAACAAAATACATGAATAATCACATGTTATGATACATGGGTACGATATAACCTTTGCCTTCCACTCATGGATGCCAAGTCACTTATGTACTTGCTGGTATGTCGTAAGCTTCCAGGCAAGAATTAGCCATGATATATTTGGCTAACCAATTAATGGTTATGCTTCCTGACAATGCCGGTGAAGGTTATCTCTGGTTAGCGTCATTCCCTTTTTTTTATTATATCTGATACAATCAATCAGAAATAAAATCCGAAATAAAATGATATTCTTCTTCTTCTTCGATCCTTAACCACCGGCCGTCAAAGCAGTCAGTGGCCATCACGCCTAGTGGCGTCTTGTAGGGCAACAACAAATTGATTCCACTTTGCACGGTCGGTGGCCATCCTTCGTACAGTGCCCCAACTCTGGTTCATTCTTTGCATCTCAGCCTCCACAGTCCTCCCCCAAGTTGTTTTTGGTCGGCCTCTCTTTCGCTTTCCTTCAGGGGTCCAAAACATAGCTGTTCTTGTGATGGCATCGGGGTCTCTTCTGAGGACATGACCAACCCAGCTCCAGCGTCTGCCAGCTATGATGGTGTGCATGTCCTCTTGCTTGCTACGAGTAAGCAGATCTTGGTTGGTGATGGTATTCGGCCAAAAGATGCGGTGAATTTTTCTTAGGCATGTTGTGTGAAAAGAGGACAATTTTGACATTTCCTTCTCTGTGACTCTCCAGCATTCCGCACCATAGAGAAGCACAGAAAGCCCGCAACTCTGGTATGATCTTAATTTTGTGCTTGTGCTGTATTGGGAGGACTTCCAGATGTTATTTAGGCTAAAGAAGGCTGTTCTTGCCTTATTCATTCTGATGTTGATGTCTTTGACTGCCCCACCGTCTGGTGTTACTATGCTTCCTAGGTATGTGAAGGTATCTGTCTGTACCAGTTGCTGATTCCTTACTGATATGGGCTCAGGGTTGCTCACATTGAGCGTCATGACCTCAGACTTCTTTAAATTGATGTTCAAGCCCACCTGCTGGCTAATTTTATTAAGTCTATCCGTTTTTTCCTGGATGTGTTGATGTTAAATTGCCAGCAGTGCAATGTCATCTGCATATTCCAGATCTTCCAATGTAGAAAATGTAGTCCATCTTATTCCTCTTGGACTGCCCTCTGTTGTCTGGCGCATCACCCAGTCTATGACTGTTAAAAATAGAGTGGTTGATAAGGGGCATCCCTGTCGTACTCCTGTCTTCACCTCGAAGGTTAGGTTGCTCTGCCCAACACTACACGTAAAGTTGGCATAGAGGCTTTTTATGATTGACACTATGCAACTTGGAATTCCATAAGCCCTCAGTATTTTCCATAAACTGTCCCTATGTATGCTGTCAAAAGCCTTTTCAAAATCAACAAAATTTATGTAAAGCTGTCTTTGCCATTCTGAGCACTGCTCTATAATGTTCCTGAGAGTGAATATATGGTCTACACATCTTCTGTTCTTTCTAAATCCTGCTTGTTCTTTCCTCAGTTTGTAGTCTACTGCCTTTGAAATTCTCTGTATAATTATCCTGCCTAGTATTTTGCTGGGAACTGAGAGAAGAGTGATTCCTCTCCAATTATTGCAGTCTGCAAGATCTCCCTTCTTGGGCAATTTGACAATTATTCCTTTCTTCCACTCTGATGGTGTTGTCCCCGTTTTCCACACTTGTGCAAATAGTGGTTCTAATAGTTCTGCTGCTAGCTCAGGGTCTGTCTTAAAATGATATTAGTAATACATATATCTTTAATAAACTTACATACCCTCTTAGGATTTATAAGCTCACGGTGAGACTGTTTTGGTTGAAGTTAATCTGCCCTGCATGCAGCGTGAAAAAATAGCTTTTCTTGCAGATACTGTCTTCCAGTTTCTCACTCTGGCTTATGGATTTTGTGTTTGTGATTTCCAATGCGCCGCTCTGTCCTTATATTTCAGTCTCTCGCCCGTTCGAGAAAGCACCTCTAAAAATCCCAAAAGATTTTCGTTTAATCTCTCGGTTTGAGGCGATTTGAGGCGATCTGTGCTTTTCCTGTACTTTTTTTTCTTCTGTTCACTACACACTTATATCCTTCCTTCCTTCCTAGGTATCATTTCCTTTTCCCCATATGAGGCTTCCATTCTATCCAATTTATATTTAAATCCGTTTAGGCATGTAGTTATAATAAATGTTTAAAGATTATTAGCTAACATTTAGCAGATGTGATGATGGTGAAAAATATTAATTATCTTTAAAACTATTTATATTTGAATAATATCCTTTTGGATATAATTTCTAGTCTATCTCCTTTGTTAGATTATTTTTATTTAATTGTAGTCCAACCAGGCGTTCTCTTGTAGTTAATAATTTAATGTCCAGTAAATACAAACTTTTAAAGTCCGCCATACATTCCTATATAGCTATTTCCTCATTCTTCCGTAATATTGTCTAGCTTAACCGTAATTCACATTTCCCGTCTTCAAACTTCAAAAGAAAGACCCGCCGCGCTGTCCTTGCGCTGGTGTGTGTGTGTGTGTGTGTGTGTGTGCGCGCGCGCGCTGTGGGCGTGTGTCGCGCTACAACCAAGCAAGTGTTATCAAATCTCGCTACAAGAACAAACAAACAGTAGACCAAGTCCTTCAAAACTGTCGCCTCCATGGAAGGATCAGAGTGGCAGCATAGTCTTCTTTAACCCTGTTCAGGGAGAAACTGTATGGTGATGAGAGAAGCATGAGACGGACCTCCAACTTTGTTTGAGAGATAGGCGTGGTTTTTTTTTTTTTTAAATGTGAACGAAGAAGAAGAAGTTGTCAAGAAGAGAGCTGACGTCTAAGAAATCGTATGAAAGATAGTCGTCTTTGGGTTGGTTCTGTTCTCTTCTGATAGTCTGGATAGCTCTCTTTTTCTCAAAGTATGTGACTTCATTATCTTCTTGTTCACATTCTCCTCCCTTTTTGCAAGTTTATCTGCCTTTTCATTTCCGGGTACACCACAATGAGATGGTACCCACTGAAGTATGGTTCTCTTTTTGGCAGCTACCTTGTTTAGTTCATTTCTCAGATGCGGGAGTTTACCACCCTTGAGAGCTTGCAGGACAGACAGTGCATCTGTGAGGATGACTACCTGGTGGCAGTCAGAGTTGGTGTTATAAATCATATTTGCAGCTTGCTCTAGAGCTTGAACCTCAGCTGTATAGTTGGAACAGAATTTACCAGTGGGAATGTGCCTAGTCTCATAGTGGTTGTCAGGATATGAGATAAAGATACCGGCACCTCCATTCCTAACAGCATTAGTTGCTGATCCATCTGTATAGGCATGTATCCATGATTGATCGGGATAGCTTTCTTGGATCATACTCAATGTAGCAGTTCGTTTTTGCAGATCATTATACTCACATCCACTTGTGAGACCACTGACTGATGTATTAATTTGGAGGGCACTGCTGGCCTGCTCCCATGGTACAGGGTATAGGGTGGGCTTCAGTGGTGTTGTCTTCATGGATAGGTCTTCTTGATGCTGTCTTATAAGTCTTTTCCCCCGATGCACAAAGCTGCTACGCTTTAGACGTCCCAATGCCAGATCATCTAGTCTTGCCTTCATTGGGTGCATTGGCATACTGTTATACTTTTCCATCTGGATCATGGTTTTTGTGTCTCTTCTATGGGACAATGTCTGTAATCCAGCAACCTTCTGCATCTCTGTTATTGGTGTAGTTTTCATGGCTCCTGTAATGAGCCTGAGAGCTTGATTTTGCACCTTGTCCAAAGACTGCAGATGTGAGTTAGCAGCTGATGACCATGCTGCTGAGCTAAACTCTAAGTGTGGTCTTATTACTCCATTATAAATCTTCTTTAGATTTCGTTCATTTGCTCCCCAGTTGGTACCTGCTAATTTTCTGAGTATGCCTAGTCGCCTTCGGGCCTTTCCTTCTGCATTTTCAATATGCTTATTCCATGTAAGCCTTTGGTCAAATGTCACCCCAAGATAGGTGGGGTAGCTTTCTTCCTTGATCACGGTTGTCCCTAGGTGTATGTTAGCTGATTTGTCCTTGGGGGCGAGGGAGAACAGTGTTGTGGAGGTTTTGTCTGTGTTTATTGTGATAAGCCATTTCTCTGCCCATGACACTAGCATGTCTGCTGCCCGCTGCATTCTATAATTTGCTGTGGTGACATTTTCATCAGCGCACCAGAGTACTAGGTCATCTGCATATAAGGCAGCTTTCACTCCTGCAGGGAGATCTTTCACCAGGTCATTGATGTAAACAAGGAAGAGTGTTGGGGAAATTACTCCTCCTTGAGGTACCCCCTGATGGAGCAACACTTTTCTGCTCTGCAGACCGTCAAGAGTGACTCCAGTTCTCCTGTTATGCAAGTATGACTGGATCCATTTCATCATGTTGCCTTGGATTCCACTTCTCCTAAGTTTTGCAATGAGGCCATCTTTCCACACCTTGTCAAAGGCCTGCTTGAAGTCGACCCAGATCGTTAGGACCTTTTTCTTCTCCTGGAAGGCATCTTCTATTGCTTGAGACAAGTAAGTAACTTGGTCTTCTATACTGTAGCATTCTCTAAATCCAGCTTGTTCCGGCACCAGGATCTGCTCAGACTCTAAATACCATTTCAATCTGTGGTTGACTATTCGCTCCATAGTCTTCCCAACACAGCTTGTGAGACTGATTGGCCGGTAACTTGCAGCCTCGGTCTTACATTTCCCTTTCTTTAGTATGGGTATTGTGATGGCTTCTCTCCATACTTGGGGTACCGTTCCTTTCAACCAGCTGTGGTTGAATATCTCAAGCAGTTTTGTCTTTGCTGCTGAGCTCAGATTTACTAGCATTTCGTTGCTGATTTTGTCTGGGCCGGGTGACTTTTGAAACTTAAGCTTGGAAATAGCCTTCTGTAGTTCTCCTAGTGTGATGGGTTCCCTCATTGGGGCAGGAGTATCTGTCGGTCCCATGGTTGCCAGTATTTCTTTTCTTATCTCTCTCTGATGATCTATGTTAATGGGTAAGTTGCTTTCTGAACTGTATCTTCTAGCAAACAAGTCTGCAGCTTGTTTTCCTCTGAAAAGTTTGCCACCTTCATCCAATGTGATAGTCTGCCTAGGTGAGGAACGCTCTTCATTTAGAGACTTGACTAATCTCCAAAGTTTCCTGCCGTCTTTCTCAAGGTTCAGCGATGCCGTTTTAGTTCTCCAGCTTTTCCGTTTTTCTTCTAGCTTTGTTCTCTGAAACTCTGCTACAGCCTTTTTCCATTTGTTGTGAGTTTCAAGTGAAGGCTGAGACTCTGCGTCCTTTCTAGCCCTGTCCATGGCTTCCTGACGTTCTTGGAGTGTGCTGGACCAGTATGGTATGTAGTTACGCCGGCATCCTTTGGGAATGGTTTCTTTTGCAGCTTGTAGTATGCATCTGTTGAAGTCTTTTACCACTTCATTAATGTCTCTGTTCTGTACCTTGAGGGTAGACAGCAGCGTGTTCACCTGATGCCTGAATAAACCCCAGTTGGCTTTTTTGTAGTTCCATCTTGTAATGGCTGGGCCTGTACTGAGAGTTGCACTCTGGACAGTAAGAAAGATTGGGCGATGGTCGCTTCCCCCTAGTTGGTCTCCTACTTCTCTACTAATAGATCCAGCTATATCTGGTGTGGAGAAGGCAAGATCTGGTGTTGAAGTTGTGTGCCATCCTCTGGAGTAGAAGGTAGGAGTATCTGTGGCATTATTGACTAGGATTAGGGAGTGATCATCTTGCCAAGTTTCAACCTCTTCACCTCTGTGATCCAAATGGTTATAGCCCCAGCTCTGGGAGTGGCTATTAAAGTCTCCAACAGCTATAAAGTTGGTGGCTGGTACCTGTATAGAGCTGAGACTCAGGGGTTTGTTGTTCGGACAGTAATAGTTCAGGAGTTCTATTTCCATCTTGTCTACCTTTATCTGCAACAGCTGATATTCTGCTCCATCCATGAAGGTTTTCCTTTCGTGTGCAGGAATGTTATTCCTTACAAGAGTAAGTACTCCTCCTTTTCGTCTATCTTTTCTGTCGGATCTGAAGCATTGATATCCCCTTATTTTAAAGGTTTGATCTGCTTTCAAGTGAGTCTCTTGGATACAGCAAACACTGACTTGCTTCTCATACAAGATGTTTTCCAGCTCTGTCTTTTTGCTGTATCCAGCCTGCTTGCTGTTCACTCCCTCTGCATTCCAGTGCATCATGACAAGTGGCACTCTGGGTTTCTCTTTTTCTGTTTTGTTTTGGTCAGTAGTTCTCCTCCGCCGTCTGCTGACTCCACAAGACGGTCTAGAGGGTCCTCCAGTAGCTGAGGGTGGGCTCTGTCGAGGCTCAGAGCCCGGCACTGCACCTGCCTGGTGGAGCTCCACAGGGCGAGCACCAGTACGAGATTTATTTGACGGTGTACTCTCCATAGAAAAAAAAAGCGAGTTGCGTGATACTGTGGTTTCCGGTGCGCCTTCTGGCCCAGTATCTATGACTTTAGCACCTGTTCAACGGGAGAGTGGGCTCATCCCTAATCTGTTTATGTTCCCAGTAGTAGACTATTCGCAAGCAGCCTGGGGGTGTCACTGCTCTGCGCGGACCTTGTTTACCGAGGCGGCGTCCGAGCTCGTATGGTGAAAATATGGTTGCATTATCTTCAAAATAGCCCTGTCTTTCCTGCCATCCTGCAACTTTGAGTTAGGGAGTTCTGAGCTCCAGTCTCTTTCCCAGGCATTTTATCCTGGCCTGGCACGCATACAGAGGACCCCACTTCTGGTTCTAAGTTAGCAGTTGGGGACAGGTGGGGTAGCACACTGTGCATTCCCCGTCATCCAGGGGGCTCTCCAACTATGCAGAGCTTGCACAATGCTGTGCACTGGTTCTGGGCTCACCCAAGGAATCCTCACGTCCTGCACAGAGCCACTTCCAGATACCCACCACCTGCCAACCCCCCATTGTAGAAATCTCCTGCATGCGGCCATCCAGTCAAGAGCCAGTATTAAGTCTGGTGCCCAAGTGATTCCCCCCAAGCTCAGTGTGCAATTCTGGGTTCTCATCATGCTGCAACACAGGGGGGATTGTGATGCTCAGCCATCTCTCTCAACTCTGCACCGATAAATGACATCGGGGACTTAACTGTGTCTCAGTACTGGGAGGCCCCGTTTCCGGGTACACCACACACAGCCAGTTGAGGCAACGGTCGCCGTGGGCGTGTCTTCAGTGGGGAAGTTGTGGAGTCTTCCTGTCCATGTTCTTGCACATCCTAACACTGCCCGCAAGACATCGGAGGTTTGGAGAGTGGCCTTCTCTGCTTTTTTGAGCCGGGGTGGGCTCCCCGGGCAAGTCTCGATGGGGATCGGGACGTGTCCACGCGCCAGTGGGCCCAGCATCGGCCGCATCTGTTGGAGGACTTGCTCTGCCAGGTTTGAGTTAGTAAATTCCAACTTTGTCATCTTCTTGGCATTGTGATGCTGGGGTGCCTGTGGATTTCCTAACGCCCCGGGTAGAAGCCAGAAGTGTACTGTGCCAGCTCTGGGGGAGATAAAGGGGGTGTTTCTGCGTCTCCTTGTGATACGTAGCCAAGGTAGGGCTCACAGTGCTCTTTCCCCGCCACCAAATTGCCTGCTGGTTATGCCGAGTTCTCCGAGGCTCTAGGCATGTGACCAAGAGTTGAAGGCAATAGGATCGTCACGTCCTGAGTCTCTGTGCCTGTACGATGGGTTCCGATCTTCAGGGAGCAGTCCACACTCGTTCCCACTCCCAAGACTTGTTCAGTATCCACCTGGCTCCTTCCCACCCACAGAGGGCGTGTACGGTGTAGTGCACCGGTTTTATTATCGAGGTTTGCTCCTCTAGATCCGTTGTGTTTAGCCTGAGGATTCGCACCCTCAGTTACCAGGACTACCTCGAGGAGGGTGTGGCTCTTCACCACGCACAACGATCTTGGGGTATGAGAGGTTTTGCTAGGCCAAGAGACTAACACCGCAATGGTCGCTCCTTTCATGAACAGAATTCACTAGGCCTAGGGTGAAGCAAGGGGGGAAACCCACTACCCACAACACCAGCACATCATACCCCCTGTCTGTAGACTTTGCCCCTGAAAGATAATAAAATCCAATCCCATAATCTTAAACAGCCTTGGGACTAACCAATTAGATACGAGTTGAGTCAGAAGTCAGATGAGTATTATTTTCATAACAAAGTAAGCAGTCCACAGCCTGGGCTTAACCGCTCTGGAAAACTTGCGGCTTCATCGATCAGGATTTGTCATCTTCGGCCCAGCACAAAGATGGGGGTATTAGAAAAAATTCCTCCAGTTCAGTGACATTCTAGAAGGTTTGAGTCCAGATCTGTTTTCTTTGTACCAGGCTGTTTTCTTTCTACCAGGCGGCTTTTTTTACAGGTCTGTTTTCTTTCTACCATGTATGTTTTCTTTCTCCTAGTATGTCTTTCTAGCAGATCTGCTTTCTTTCTACAAAACTGTGTTCTCCCTACCAGTTTGTTTTTCTACCAGATCTGTTTTCTTTCTACAAGACTGTGTTCTTTCTACAAGATCTTGTTTCTTTCAACCAGACTGCTTTTTCTACCAGGTCTGTTTTCTTTCTACACGTCTATCGTTCTACCAAGCTGTTTTTTTTTCTACCAAGTATATTTTCTTACTTCAATACTGCTTTCTTTCTACCAGTGTTTTTCTACTAGACTGTTTTTTTTCCTACCTGTTTTCTTTCTATCAGGCTGTCTTTTTACCAGATCTGTTTTCTTTCTACAAGTCTGTGTTCTTTCTATCAGACTGATTTCTCTTTACCAGAACAGTGTTCGTTCTTTCTGCCAGGCTGTCTTTCTATCAGACTGTTTTCTCTTTACCAGAACAGTGTTTTTTTCTTTCTGTCAGGCTGTCTTTCTATCAGACTGTTTTCTCTTTACCAGAACTGTGTTCTTTCTTTCTGCCAGGCTGTCTATCAGACTGTTTTCTCTTTACCAGAACAGTATTCTTTCTTTCTGCCAGGCTGTCTTTGTATCAGACTGTTTTCTCTTTACCAGAACAGTGTTCTTTCTTTCTGACAGCTTTCTTTCTATCAGACTGTTTTCTCTTTTCCAGAACAGTGTTCTTTCTTTCTGTCAGGCTGTCTTTCTATCAGACTGTTTTCTTGTTACCAGAACAGTGTTCTTTCTTTCTGCCAGGCTGTCTTTCTATCAGACAGTTTTTTTGTTACCAGAACTGTGTTCTTTCTTTCTGCCAGGCTGTCTTTCTATCAGACTGTTTTCTCTTTACCAGAACAGGAAGGGGTGGGGGTGAGTGGGGGTGGGGGGTGGGGGTGGGGGGTGCAAATAATATGAGGGGGAGCATTTTGACAGGAAAAGACAAAAAGAACGGTAGAGAAGATGAAGGCAGAACACATTAACAAGTCATGACAGGAAGTCAATAATGAAAATTCAGTATCGGAACTGAAATATTAGTAGAGATGGGAAGCTGCGGAAAAACATGATCAGGTTTCGCATACCACGACTAGTGAATAAGAACAATAAGGCGTGAATACAATTCTGCTAACTCCGTTGTGCCCCGTGTAGATAACACACCGGAGGAGACAAATAAAGAACACGATTACTGCGCCCACGGGCACACTGTAAGAGGGGGCTAAATATGAGGCTGTGCATGGGTCTGGCAATCGCATCTGGTTAAACGAAAAGCTACAGAAACCACTACTGGGAGGGCAGGGGCTACAACGTAGGTTTCCTCAAGAGAGCCATCTACAATGGTGAATCCTTGTTTCATATGGGGTGAATAAAGGAGAATAACTCAGATGAATTCACTAACTCTAGGTACAAAAAATAAATGTATTAATTTGGAAAAACACAAAACAACAACAACTCATTTCATCTCATAATCGGAACCTCGTCTACCCCGTAAACAGGGTGTAGAGGGGACCCAAGGCTCCTGAGCAAAACATAACAATGGCACACCAACAATTAGGACTATGGCATTATAGAAGCTTACAGACTTTGTTAGATTTACTTCTTCGTTTTAGGGAAAATACTGCACACAGTTAATAACTACCCTCTGCTCCATAGGCAGTAATAATGAAGGGTGATAATAATAGTAGTAATAATAATAATAATGAAATGCTGGGTATGAGCTAAACATAGTAAACGGCAATTACCCGTTGACATTACTCCTTTTCAAGCGCGCTGCATTCCTATTGGTTATATTAAACAATGACCTTGTGAATAAAAACGATGTCGTCAGTTTCTAAATTTAAAGCATTACGTGTGCAAGCGAAACTTCTGGGCTTCCCATTGCTAAATTTAGAACCTGTCGTCTGACGTGGTGTTACAATTGTGATAGTAGCGGTTTTCCCGGAACATTATTGACAGCAGTAAACCGATATTTCAATCTACGCAATCTTAAATAACTATAACACTACACAACGCCTTCGTTGCATGCATGTACTTTATATATATATATATATATATATATATATATATATATATATATATATATATATATATATATATATCATCATCATCATCATCATCATCATCATGTGACGTATTCTTTCCAGAACGTTGTCTCCATTACAGCTGCTCTGAACGCATCACGATTCTGGGCAAGTCGACCTGCATCAGCCAAAGACAAGTAGACTCTCTGTGATGTCCTGGGTCCACCGTCGTCTAGGTCGACCCCTTCCCCTTTTTCAGGGACCATGCCTATATATATATATATATATATATATATATATATATATATATATATATATATATATATATATATATATATATATATAAAATATGTTGTGACTCAGTATCGATTTCTCGAGACAGTCTGGCACTAGTTTATCGATCATGCTTGAATTACAGCATAAAGCGAAGTACTTCCCAGCTTCTAGAGTTTTCTAAAAGGAAGGAATAAAATGAAAACCAGGCGTTTCGTGACTACCAAACCATGATATTGATATGTAGGCTGTTCATTTTCAGCTAAATGGGTTAACCCACTTCATCCAGTAAGATCGTAGTTCCTGTATTCCCCGATAGGCTTTGGCCGGATACTGTGCATCACGATTTTTAGGCAGCGATAGTCTACCCCTACTTGAGTTTCGGAACAACGGCAGCAGTAAAAATAGTTTCACTGGTTACACTATTGACGCGTGTTTTTTTTAAATAATGTGATATCGGTTGCGCCTTGGTGATGAAACCGAAAGTTCTAGTTCGGTCCTGTATCACGATGATGAAACCATATTCCATATTTGCGCTTATTTTTAGAATGTCTCAATAGCTGCATAACTAATTTATGTAAATTATGACATGACGTTAGAATTCGTATCTACACTTTCAGACGTTGCGATAGATAACTGCACAAGAAGAATAATAGCGGGTGTAATGTTCGTGTGTGGTGTGTGTGTGTATGTGTGTATATATATATATATATATATATATATATATAATATATATATATATATATATATATATATATATATATATATATATATATATATATATATATATATATATATATATATAACATTTAGTACTGGCTGAGAGATGGGCGGTGGGGGGAAGTAGTATGAAAACGTACAACTTTGGTTTGTGTGTGTGTGAAAGAAAGGTAGAAAAATGCGAATACAATGAAGTGATATAAGATACTGCTACAGAGTTTTTCCTCTTACAATCAGTTACGACCATTAATTTAACTTGGCCAGCTTACTGATACTGCTACAGAAATTTTCCTCTTACAATCAGTTACGACCATTAACTTAACTTGGCCAGCTTACTGATACTGCTACAGAGTTTTTCCTCTTACAATCAGTTACGACCATTAACTTAACTTGGCCAGCTTATTTCCTTATAAACATGGCCATGAAAAAAAAAGCATATACTCATGAAAAAAGAGATTGGGGAGGGGGGGGGGGGTTGCGCGCGCAAGGGAAGGTAACAGTTCTCTTTAGGCTAGTAAATTATTGAATGGCATCCCCTTGTAAAGTTAGTACTCAAATTGGGGGCGGGAGGGGGGGGGGGTGGCAGCGCTACTAAGAATGATTTTCAGTGACGTCATAGTTTACTGGTCTAAAAAGAGCCTTTACCGAAAAAAAAACTAAGATATACACACATTTAAGTTTTACCGGTTCTAGTGCACAACGAACCCCTGATTTAACCACCTTTAGACACCATTACGTATTACAGTCACTGAATCCCATCTTAGACTTAGACTATCATCATAATCCCTAGCTTACCATCACACCACCATAACAAAAAGTTTGATCTATTTGAATATTAAAAACTGAATCTCAGCTTCCGCTGCTCCATCTTCAAGTGGAACTTCAACTGGCATTGGGTGATAACGTCTGTCAACACCTTCCGGGCACTAGTCCTGTTTATTCATTACGTACATTATAAACATACAAACAATATACAGTATCACCTTTTTGCTCCCCTTTGAGCAAAGGCCTTCAAAAAACCTATGCCATGTCTGTCTGTCCTGTGCCATCAGTTCAAGGTTTCTCCATATCTTCTCCGTCAGTTCAAGGTTTCTCCATATCTTCTCCATCAGTTCAAGGTTTCTCCATATCTTCTCCATCAGTTCAAGGTTTCTCCATATCTTCTCCACCAGTTCAAGGTTTCTCCATATCTTCTCCATCAGTTCAAGGTTTCTCCATATCTTCTCCATCAGTTCAAGGTTTCTCCATATCTTCTCCATCAGTTCAAGGTTTCTCCATATCTTCTCCATCAGTTCAAGGTTTCTCCATATCTTCTCCATCAGTTCAAGGTTTCTCCATATCTTCTTCATCAGTTCATGGTTTCTCCATATCTTCTTTATCCCCTTAAGCCATACAGTTAAAGTAAATTTCGTACCTTCTACTGTAGTTGTTCTTTCTTATGTATATAAATAATTCACGAAATTGTGTACATGATAGGCATTCACAGGAAAGTTTGAAAGACAGAAATAAGTGAAGAAAGAAACAAAGAAAGAACGAATAAACGAAAAAAAGACTGAAGACACTAGACAACAGAAAAGTAACAGTAGTGATAGGCACACCAGAGATTCGAACCTAAGACCATCTTAACGCGCCGTGGCTTCGCTGCTAGAATAAACTGTGATACGACACACGATCGCAATGTGTATGCGTGTTCATGAACATGACTAATTTTTTAATTACAAATCTGTTGATCAGATATTTCCGTTAGACCTAGTGAATAAGTAATGGGGAACACAACATGCTAGACACGACAAATGTAAAGGACTTCAGGGATTTCTATGTGGTATCATCGTCCTGCCGTATGACACATTATAGACAATCCATTCGGTAAACCTAAGCTTCAATCTGCTTCGTTTCGTTTAAGTCTCATAGTGTGTTAGAGAGCGTCCTATTGTCTGAGTGGTTAGAGCACTTGTCTCTCGCGGCTAAGCTACCGGGTTCCGGGATCAAAACCTGGTAGCTTCACCCTCCAGCCTATCAAGCTGTAAATGGGCATCTGACAGCACGTTAGTTAGGGAAAGCAAAGGCAGCGAGGAAGGGAACTTGTTACCCTCACCTCATAAAGATAATTCCTAGTAATGTGAAGTCTCTAACATTTTAATCCCCTAAGCAGTATCTGCTAAGGTATTATCTCTGCCTCTCTTTCCATGTGGATTCCAGAACAAGGACTGCCTTGTAATGCTATCAACAGGTTTCCTCAATGTGTGTCCTATCCATCGCCAGCGTCTTCTTCTCAACTCTTGTTCCACTGGCACTTGTCTGGTTCTTGTCATCCATTCCACATTTGTGACTTTGTCATTCCATTTCAGTCCTATTCTACGCAAGTACGCGTTTATAAAAGTATGTAGCTGTTTGGTTGTTGTTTTTGTTGCTCTCCATGTCTCAGAGCCATACAATAGGACTGACTTCACATTTGAGTTGAAGATTCTTATTTTCGTGTTTGACTTGATTTGACAGATGGGAAGCCTGTGCAAAAACAGAAATTGTAGCGGTGATTTCTCTAGCAATATTTTGATTTACAAGACGATGTTGCCAGCCGCACGCAATCTACTGAAATTGTTATTTATAGTCACGTGGTCACCAACTGAAGTTTCTCCTTGACAGCGAAGAGAATTCTTGAGACCGCCGGTTATGATGAAATTCAAGCATTCTGTTGCTTGGCGCGGTTTTGGTGACGTATACATCGCGAGCGCGTATAACACAACAATGAATACGCTTGTCCTCTCGTTACACTTACGTGCGGAACGAGGATTGGTTGGTAGTTCGACGTAATTGGAACGTGTCCATGAACTGGGGCAAAACATCGTGAAATTTCGGTTGGTCCGCGGTTCCAGTCTATTCGGCGAAACGAGAGAATGAATATGGGGGTTATAAGTGTAGGCTGTGCGCTGGAGAGAATGGACAATGACAGGTCAACCCAGGATAGGTTGTTCCCCTTCCCTCCCCTCGGCGAAATAAAATAAATAGTATATGTAAAAGACAGTTGGTTCCCAGGTTTCGAATCTCGAACGAGGTAATTTTGCCCTATCGTTACCAGTCCCAGCTATTCGGTACTCAACGCCTGGCGGCCTCTTTCGACGGGGTGGCCTTTTTTATTTATTATTTTTATTTATTTTCTCTCTTACATATATTTCGCTTTCTTTCTTTTCCCTAACGAAGGCTTTGTGGTCGCAACGTAGGCAAACGTTCTCAGTATTTGATCCTTGTAAGATGCATTATCTTGTCCATCTTTGTTGTTGTTGTTCCTGTCCTAACTCCTAAACACACCATATATGACTTGTGGAAGAGGTCAGTAGAATGAATTTGTATCGTATATACTGACTGACTAAACTGTAAAATATTTCAGCGGATAGCCAGTAATAGGAACTGGTATGATCGAATATGTATTGTTTAAGGCGTGTTAAATTAAAGGAAAAAATAATGTGTGCGCGTGTCATGAAATATTCTAATCCACATATATAAATTATTAGGTAAATATGAAGCCTAACAAATAAAATCAATAAAGAGAAGAGCAATGGTAAAATGACAGTGCTGTCACAAGGAATGTACTCGAAATCCCCCTTGTTTTCTGCTTCGTCTGCAAATTGTAACGCTTTCACGTTGATATAAAAGCTTACTGTATTATTACCCGCTTTCTTCAATGAAACGTGTGCTGTATTTCTTGGAAAAGCATTGAGAGGCCCTGCGTAATGACCTAAATTAATCCTAACATTAATTATATTACGTTACCAAAACGAACGAAAAGATGGACAAAAGGATAGCGAGAAGGGAGAGGCAGAAAGCCGAACACTAAACACGCTTCGCGCGATACGCAAATGCTGCCATCACGCGTGTAAGTCTACATGCACTAATTTTTTTTTCAGACGGACAGTGATAAAATACACTACCCTTTCCCAGAGTTAGGTTTATAAATCATAACAGACTCTTATTAGAAAAGATAACATTAGATGGGTTTACGGTTGAAAACATAACAGTACCCAGACAGCACATCTTCGAAACAGGAGGTAGAAGAAATTGCATATTTTGAACGCAGCCACGTAGCTCCTTTAAATTAGTATTTTTGGGTTCCTTAGGGCTTGCTGACAAATAATATGTAAAAACGTTACGCAAATAGTCCAGGAATTAATAAATTATACCCAAAATAAAATATTGGGGGTGCCTGACAGCATAAAATCATTTCTGCTCATAAGATTTTTTTTTAACGTGTTTGAAAAAAATTTACGTTACAGAAATAGCCTACCATGTAAACTCCAAATTGATTGGAGCGCAACAAATGAAAGCCTAACCACGATTGGTCGGGCTATAAATACTATCTTGGTTGTTAGGGGAGACGGGAAAAGATAACATTTTTTCAAACACTTGTCGAAACGTGGCTCATTGGCCAGTCTCGCTGATATACACACTTGGGAGCGTTAGTTCGAGACCACTTGTTTAAATGATCTTGATAAAGCATCAGTGCGTTGAAGCCAGCTAAAATTTTGCTCAATAAAAGCCTGGAAGATAAGCAGATGGAAATTTGTGCCAGTTTGTGCCAGAATTCATTGCTAATCAACGTATCTGTGTTATTCGTATGAATTGTGGTAAGCTTAAACCATTTAATATCTTTTAATGAAAATTGAATGTGAATTGTTGATTTATGCCTGTATATATATGTGTAGTTCAGTGGCAAACGTGAGGTAAAGCCTAAAATGCTCCAGCCTGAACAGAGGGTGTCGGAGAGAAGTAAAACGGCATGGAATGGCCAAACAGTACACTGACACCTGGATGATTGACTAGAAAGAAATAATGCTGGAAGTGCAGAGGCGTAGTAACCATTAGGAAGGGTAATACTGGAATAAAGTATTTCAGATGAAGCTGACTGTTGGCCTAACGCTCTGAACGCAATGTTTGTGATGTATTGTGATCAGTGTAAAAAGAAAATATAAATTAGTTATGAAGTAGAAGGTACATCCTTCTTGATTTCAGGGACAGTGGTCTTGATGGTACTGAGCAGCACCTGGTCAGAGCTTTGCTGAATCAGAGTCGGACAGCATACTCCTTGGTCTTTTTAGCTATCAGTGAGGTGTCTCCTGAGCCCAGAGGAGAATTCGAGCAGAGGAGTCCTTTCCTGCCGCCATCACGCCAGATAAGCGAATTGGCCAGATGAGCTCAACATTATGTCCCCTCATCTTGAACTGACTTTTTAAAATTAACATTAAGAGGGGAATTTACTTGTCTTAAAATCAGGAACTGTGAACATCTCCAATACTAGTCCCTAAAGACAAACTATTGAAGTCATGATGACAAATACCAACAGAGCTTGAACAAAACAAAACCAGTATTACCTCATTTTACTACTACACAACTGACACACATAGAACATTTGTACTAATATATGTCACTACAATATTCATATTAAATACATTCTGTACATAACTTGTAATTTAAATTGATTGTGATTCCTGGTTCCCTTGTAGTTGAATCAGGACACATATTCATTCATGCCAGTAATGAATACATATTGTTATTTGAAAGTTTATCAGTGACTCTTTTAAGATATCTTTGTAGAGTGTTATATGTATGTGAGTGTCACAGTGTTGTCAAGAGTAGTGGATTAAATTAAATTGTTTATCTGTCTGTTGTTGTGACTTACACTTCACCATACTCATACCCTAGACACATAACGTAGCATCACACTATTCCAGAATAATTCTGACTGAGATATATAGATATGTGGTAGCAAGTAAGGTTATCTATAATACACTACTCTTAATAGATATAGATACCTTCACAGCTGATCTCAGTCAGGACACTAAGTTCCCTATAAGTATTTATAACATCCCACTTCACCACAGCGCGTTCGACAGGATATGATAGGATATGATAGATGGATAGATGGATGGATGGATGGATGGATGGATGGATGGATAGATGGATGGATAGATGGATGGATAGATAGATAGATAGGTAGATGAAGAAAGGGAGAGAGAAATAAAACATTTCAAGCTAAAGTTTTTTTTTCACTGTCTATAACCCGGGTTCCCAACTTGTGGGTCGCAACCCCCAAGGGGGTCGCAAAGTCTTTTCTGGGGGGTCGCCACGGTTATATTTAGTTGCAATTATTTGTATAGGAAATATTCAGAAGACTCTAAAATTTAGCTTTACCACCTTGATAAGCAATGGCATAGAGAAGCCACAATGCGTTTTGTGCAATGTTGTTCTCAGTGCTAAATCTATGAAACCTTCAAAACTCAAACGTCACTTACAGACAAAGTATTCAGTACATACTAAACCGGATTTTTTCTTTCGATGTCATGAAACTGGTCTCATACGACAGAGACTTGATCCTACAGGAAGTTTTCAGCAACAGAGCACAGCAGCAGTGCAAGCATCATATGAAATCGCATTGGAAATTGCCAAACAAAAAAAAACCTTACACGATTGGAGAAATGCTCATCAAACCCTGCATGTTGAAGATGGTGAAGTTAATTCTTGGGGAAGCCAGCGAGATAAAGATGAAACAAATATCTGTCCAATAACACTATTCAGAGGCACATTTCAGATATGCTAGGAACTGCCCAACATCACGCAAGAAACTAAGTAAACGAACGGGAGAAATGAGCATTAAGACCTACAAGTTGAGAGAGCCAGAAATTAAGACCAGATATCATGGGCTTATTGCTGCAGCGGTGAACAACACAGAAGAACAACCTGATGACTTGGAAACCCTCTGGCTTAAATTTAAGGACATCATAAAGACAGCTGCTGCAGAAGCATGTGGTGAAGTCCGACTTGAGAACAAGAGAAAGAGGACACCTTGGTGGACAGAGGAAGTCAAAGAGAAAATAAGAGAGAAGAAAATGGCATGGAAACAATACTTAGGAGCTAAAAACACAACAGGACAAATGGAGAAATATAGAGAATATGTGACACTCAGAAAAGAAGCAAAGAACAAGGTGATAGCAGCAAAACAGAAGTTCTGGGAAGAATTTGGAGGAAAACTAGAAAAAGATGCGCAAGAAAACCAGAAACTGTTCTAGAAGACCCTAAAGAACATGAGGAAGGAAAAACAATGCCCTCTCAAATTTATAAAGGACAAGCAAGGCAAATTGCTTACTGCCCCGAAGGAAGTAATGGAACGATGGAAAGAATATTTCTCAGAACTCCTGGATGGTGAGCATGGTGAAGCATCAGAAATGATAACCACTATCATAGAAGAGAAAACCAATGATGGTGAAGATGACATAAAGAACTGAAGGCAGCACTGGAGAAAATCAAGATGGGCAAAGCAGCAGGGCATGATGGTATAACACCAGAAATGGTTAAGTTTATGGGAGCATCAGGCATCAGGCAACCTATTACTCTTAAGGGTCCTACAGGCAGCGTGGTGCAACAAGACCATACCAAAGGATTGGGAGATTGCCATCATAACACCAATTTTCAAAAAGGGTGACAATCGACAATGTGGAAACCATAGAGGCATATCCCTTCTCAGTGTCTCTGGTAAAATCTACTCTAGAATCCTAGAGCAGAGACTCCGAAGCCTAGCTGAGCCACAATTGGATGAGGTCCAGTGCGGATTCCGAGCAAACCGAAGTACTCAAGACCTAATCTTCACACTCAGACAGCTGAGTGAAAAGGCCCTTGAGTATAAGAGTGAGATCCATCTTTGTTTCATACATCTGGAAAAGGCGTTTGACAGAGTCCCCTGGAGCAAACTTTGGGACTGTTTGGCAAGGAAGAACATTCCAGCACCTCTGATTCATGCTATACAGAGCTTCTACAAACGTCTTGCAGAAATTATGTGAGGACAGCAAACCATAAGTCAGAAGAGTTCAGGACCACCACTGGTATAAGACAAGGCGATATCCTGTCACCTTATCTTTTCATACTCATCATGGACGATGTCATCAAGGCATATAAGGAAAGAACAAGAAAGTATTCAGTGGTGTACTGGAAGATGAGACAGGTCTGTATTTCAGAGCTGGCATTTGCTGATGATGTTGCCCTGATTGATAAATCAGAGGGACATCTCCAATCCAACCTGCAAGTCTGGAAGGAAGAGCTGGAGATCGGCTACCACGACAAGCATGGGAAACAAAGAGCCAGGGATCCAGACCCCCATGACGACACAGAGTCCGCTGGGAGGACAACATTAGACAATCTTTGAAGGACCGAGGACTAGAATGGAACCAGGCCAGGAGGAAGACAGCCGATAGGATAGTCTGGCGCTCTCTCTTCCAAACCTCTACACCTCACGGTAGAAGGGGAACGACTAAGTAAGTAAGGTTTCTGTAGAAATTTGTTTGACGTGATGGAGTTACCAGCCATGGGGTAACCTGACATTAGTCGTATCTAACTGCAGAGATGTAGGAGCTGTGGTCCAATTTTTTCTGTTGCCTCCTCACAGTCCCCCCGGGACCAGCACGGGGCAAAAGACTTTACTTAGTCTCATTATTATTAGCTATTACGAACACAGTACACGTGACTTCACTAATACTGTTTTGCTCCCGTCATTCTTTTCATCGTCATCATCATCCCATCAACCACAATTAACAGTCATTGTGCATGTCGCCAACATCATGTCAAATACGAACCAAAATTATCAGCCATCATTCATTGCATCATATACTCATCTAGTTAAAGCAACTATCAACCATCGTTATCTGCTATCTCATAATTACATCTGCCACCATTATCAGACACCATTCATTGCATCATTTTTATATCTTCCATCATTATCAGTTACAGAAATGAAACTCATCATCAGCCATCAGTCACATGCTCATCTAGTTAAAGCAACTATCAACCATCGTTATCTGCTGTGTCATCATCATCATTATATCAACCACCATCCTCAGCCCTGATTCGTGTCATCTTCTTCATTATACTCATATTCAGCCACCTCTATCAGCAGTCATTCAAACCGTGATGAATTATCAATCATCAACCGTCACTAAAAATATAAAGGTAGTCCATTTGCACATACTGTCGTAGGGGAGTGAGATGTTAGTGACTTTCATATATACTAGGTCTCAGCTTTGTAACGTGGGTGTGACCAGTTTCATCTGCCTTCCCTAGCTCTAGTGCATAGTAAGACACCCATTTACAGCTGGATGGACTGGGGCTTGACACTACCAGATTTCAGACCAGGAACCTGGAATAGTTGTCATATCACTACCACCTACTGCCGTTACCACCATCAGTGCTATCGCACCACCGACAGAAACGCTACCGCTGTTGTACCACCGTTGTCACATCAACTGTCTCACCATCATCATCAACCACCATTCATTTCACTATTGTTTATATCAAATATCGTTTGTATAGCTGGCTGTCCTTTTCAGGACATGTCCTTTTCAGGGCTTCATAAAACTATCAGACAAATACTATTACAGTAGTCCTTTTCAGGATTTTGCATCTATCCAAGCTGTACTTCAGTTAACAGAGTTCACCATTTTGTTGTTGTGAATCACATTTTGCGCACTGATATAACCAACGAGCTCAAATTCAGGTTGAAACCATCGTGCATCACCGCAAGAATATAAAACCCGCAAGGAAAAAAAAAAAAAACAAGTAAAATTTACAACGAGCTACCATTCCCACAACATTTAAAAAATAAAGAGGGGAAACCCGAGGATTGTACACAGTAAATAAATAATACACACATAAAAGTATATTTCAGGCACTTGTTTCTACTTCTTTATTTCTCACAAGTGCCTGAAACTTACTTTTATGTGTGTATTATTTATTTACCATTCCCACAACATCATCAGTGTGACCACCACAGCTTCCACACAACATTTGCAGCCATAATCATGAATACCTTTTACATCCGCCTTGTACCAGTTGTTGAAATAAGGAAGGAAATTCGTTCAGCATACCGTAGTTAGAATGAAAAATAAAAATCCCAGACCCTTTCTCGTCTCTTCCCCGCATGGGTAAAGTTATTATGAACCTTGACCTTTACGCTCGAGATACCAGGATACAAACTTCTATTTTTACATCCAAAGCCCGGGTTCGACATCAGGTCGAGGCATTTCACTTTTTCTCTCCTCCTCCTCCGCACACCCCAGTTTTTGTAAGTTGTTCAATTTTTTTTCCCTTTAAAAACTCTCTCCCGTGACTTTTGTTTACAATCGCTGCCGGCTGCCTCGTTTATTCATAATTCTAAAATATCCCCTGCCCTCATTCCTTCCTAGTTCTAGAATTTTACCCGCCCTCTTCCCTTCATACTTCGAAAAATGTCCCCTGCCATTCCTTCTTTCGCATGAGTAGGAAAAGACGATTTCACGCCGCCACTCGCTAATAAAGAAATTAAGCATTCACGGACCTTGCATTAATTAAGTAACCAATTATCTCATTATGAAATTAGAATACCTTTTTTAATTTCAAATTAAGTCTCCACTGACACTACTAATTCACCACCCACACACACACACACACACACACACACACACACACACACACACACACACACACACACACACATTTCCCATCGACTACAACAACATAAGTAATCCTCAAAGTTCCACCACCAAATGAAAAGATCAACAGAAACTGCAACCGTTTCCTTAAAAATAAAAATAAAGCCCCCCACCAATTTTGAGTCACTGTATTGACTAACAATAAAAATCCGGTTATTGCTCTACTTTCCAACTTCCGCATTCATATAAGGTCTTGGTTAATTATTCTTGTTTTTCATCGGTCTTCCCGTATATTAAGACTGAAATAAATTTCCACGAACCTCAACTTAACTTTGCTGTGTCATTATTTTAGAAAATCCCCTCGTTTACATCATTCATTTTACTTTTCTGACAAGGTGTCTTTGGCCCGTCAATGAAACCGGAACTCTGGGCCATCTCTATTTGGGTCTATTACTTTCTACTGACAACATTTAAGTGCTCATTTGAGAGCGCTTCGTCATCCGGAATAATTTTTTTGCTATGTCGACAATAACAAACTCAACTCTGACTGAGGAAGGCTATCATTAAAATACAGTAGAACGTCGATTATCAGAATGTTAAATATACGGACGCTCAATTAACCGAACCACCACCGCCGTAAAAAATAAAAAAATATAAATTACAGTATCTACTTTTAGTGCACTAATTGTTATGCTTAAATATTTGTTTATGTAATAAAGTGTGATTTATAGTTGAAACCATGTAAAATAACAATGGGCAACAAATTTTGACTTTTTGTGTGTAGATGAAAATGGCCGTTAAAACACCAGATGAGCTTTAGTTTTTTAAATATCTATAAAACAAGTTTTACACATTTGCATATACTGTACATACCATATGATAATAATGCTCATAGCGGAAATGATTCACAGCGACGCCTTTTTGCCTGTCGCTTGTAATGAGTTTCTGGAACATCTCTCACAAGGGTCCAACCGTAGTCTGCTAGCATTGCTGCATTCCATTTCCCTTGGTACCTTTTTTCGAGGGTAGTAATGTGTGATGAAATCGTTCACCATGCTCGTCACTGACAGCACCACAGTTAGCAGGGAAGAAATCCAGATGAGAGTGTAAAAAGTGTAATTTCAAAGACATGTTTCACCCTAGTCTCTGGTAGCGCTGCATGAGGGTTTTTACGAGCTCCTGGTAATTGTCAGCCTTATTGTTTCCTACAAAGTTTGTGGCCACTTGCTGGAAAGCATTCCAAGCTAACTTTTCATCACATGTGAGGATATCATCAAAACGCTGATCTTGGAAGAGCTGACGTATCTGTGGACCGACAAATACACCTTCCTTGATTTTGGCCTCACTAAGTCTTGGAAATTTATCACGAAGGTATAAAAATCCTGCCCCATTTCGATCCATGACCTTTACACAATTCTTCATTAGTCCAAGTTAGATGTGGAGAGGAGGGAGCAAGATCTTGTGGGATTCTACAAGTGGTTCGTTAAGTACATTCTTTTTCCCAGGTTCAAGTGATTGTCGTTGGGGCTAATCTTTTTTCTTGTAGTGGGAAGTCCTGGCACGGCTGTCCCACAGACAGAGGAAACAGCAAAACTGTGTGTAACCCTGCTGAAACCCCATCAAGATGGCAATGACCTTCAGGTCACCACAAATCTGCCACTTATACTTGTCATAGTTGATGGTGTGTAACAGTTGTTTCATGTTGTTGTACGTTTTTTTCATGTGGACTGCATACCCGAGTGGAACAGATGGTAAAACGTTACCATTATGGAGCAGCACAGCTTTGAAGCTCAACTTGGACGAATCAATGAACAGCCTCCAGTCGTCGACTTTGTAGTTGATGTGTAGCGCTGCCATCAGCCCCACTATATCAACGCAAGCAATGAGGTTATCTGTCATTTTGAAATATGGAAGCAGATCTTTTTTCCGAGCACGAAACACAGACACATGCACATTCTCTTCTAGAAGATTCCATTGCTGCAGTCTGGCCCCCAACAGCTCTGCTTTATTTTTTGGCAATTCCAGATCTCTCACTAGATCATTCAATTCACTCTGGGTAATTTTATGTGGCTGTGCAGACTCTTCAACAGGCACGAAATCAGGATCTCTTGGTGCAGATGCTTTCACAGGTGACGGATGTCCACTGGCCTTATTATCTTCTTCATCATCCAGAGTATAAGATTCTGGTTGGTCCGGAACAGGAAGTCCTTCTCCGTGAGGCACTAGCCGCATAGCAGAGGGAATATTCGGTTAGGTCACAGGCCGCTTTTTCTTCTTAGAAATACCATGTCCAATTGGAGGAGTCATGCAAAAGTAACAATCATTAAGATGGTTTGTCGGTTCCCTCCACACCATTGGAACTGCAAAACGCATCGATCGTCCTTTTCGGTTCAACTAGCAGCGCAGATTCGTTACACAGGATTGACAACATATGTGTGGGGCCAAATACCGGTCCTGGTCACCGATCTCACAACCAAAATAAAGGCTGTAAGCTTTCTTTACCAACGGTGTAATGGGTCGCCTTTATGATAGCGAAGTTATTTGTCCGCAAATATAGCAAAAATAATCCGCACTGTTCACACATTCACGAGGCATCTTGAACGACACGTTTGCACTCACAGAATCCACAACACAAATGATGACAAGGAGGAAATGTGGTTGCAATGACTGCTACATATTGCGTCATCCACTTGGCGCTCAACGCTATCCGTCTCGCGGGGAATCACGCGCCAGGGCTATAGAAAAGAGAAGGACTGGGTCATTTGCGTCGCGAAGGTGAAGCCACCAGCCTACTGACCCCCCCCCCCCTCTCCCCCCCCCCCCCCCCCCCCCCCCCCCCCCCCCCCCCCCCCCCCCCCCCCCCCCCCCCCCGCCCCCCCCCCCCCCCGCCCCCCACCGATCTTGAAAACTAGAGGTAATTCGCGATTTTTAAGTTCATATTCGTGATCAGCATGTCCAAATTAGTTTAAAATAGTTACTTTTGTCTTGGATACATTTTGGCTGTTGTCCAGTGTAATTAGATAAGTCCAAAATAAATATAATTTACACTGTTTCTTCAAAAATTTTTGGCTATTATTTACAAACCATTTCTAAACCAATTATTTTTTTTAAATAATGCTTCATATTTCAAAATACGTCCTGAAGCGGCAGCCATTTCCTTTTCTTGTGACGCACTCTCCCTTCGGCAGGCGTGCTAGGTCTTAGCTGCCTTTATGGAAGTACCCAGTTTTTATTTTTAAATATTAATTAAATTCTAATGTGTCCTATCTAGCCCTCACTTTCTTTCCTTTCCCTGACGAAGGCCTTGTGGCCGCAACGTTTGCTATTTTCTTTGTCTTTTGTCCTCGTAAGACGAATCACCTATTTTCGATTTTTTCCCATACCTATCCGTATTTCAAAATGCAAGAGTAATAGCCTTGCGTACAATAATTTAATTGTAGGACTAATTACACTTTGCTCCGTATAAACTGGGTATTCTCATGTATGATTGATTATCCGAACTATTTGATTAACCGAACCTAGCTTGGGCTCAATTAGTTCGGATAACGGACGCTGTGGTGGGTTTTGATGTTAACAGAAAAGGTAGTCAGAATGTGTCTACAGAGTGAGGTCAGCTATGCAAGTCCCTGATTCTAATAGTTGAAGTTGATGTTATCAGGGTTCCTGACTGCTACCACCCTACGATCTCACTCTGTGATTTATTTTGGTAACAGTGTTTGTGATGTTAATTTATATGGCTTAGTGTCTAGGGTAATGGAATTGTTGTGATAATTGCGTTAAACAAATACACATGTAAATTACTAAAATTAATTAAACAAGACTGGGTTTAAAGTTAGGATATATGTGTATATACAATTTAATTTCCTGTCCCTCAAATTTTTTAGGACAGGAATGTTTAACTAAAATGAAAATATGGTTTTATTAAATTAAATACACAAGCAGGACATCTGTCCAATATATTTTAATATGTTAAAGTTTCTAAACTGTTATTCCCTGGTGGAAAAATCCCTGTTTTACGAAGAGTCAATATTGGGGAAAAACTGGTTTTCACATCACTTCACATACTGTTTCTTAATAGGATGGAGATTAAATTCATTTGAGTCTGCATAAGCCCGCTAGATATAGGCTTATCTTTTATCCTCGTAGACCTTGGATGACTGGTTTGAGAAAATGCACACGATCCACTGCCGTGTATTCTGGAGTCTGCTAACACTTGTATGCTTTAATAAAGAAACAACCGGTAGGTTGCCTCAACTGCTGCAGCTCCGACTTCTGACCAACTTGAAACTGGGCGATGTAACCCTGAAACAAGATGTACAGGTCTTCCTAAGTCCCTAGTTAATATTCTCCACCACTACCAATTTAACATCATTAAACAAGTATGGTGATCAGGTAAAAGAGCTAACTAAATTAGCTACAGTTTTTAACTTTATTCTGACTTCTTCATAAATAGTGGGTATCTTCTTTTCCACCTAGTCTCAACGCCCCTGTCAATATACATCATCTTCTTCAGTTGAATTACAATTTGTCTTTTCTTCAAAGTTAATATCCCAATAGGCCTGCCAGTGACTTCCTGGTCTTACAGTCAAAATATGTATGACAATATTGAATTCAAATTTAGTTTGATTTGCTTCCTAAGATTTCTCAGACATGCCTCTGCTCCATAGTATGTCGCAATCTTCCACAAAGGCAAAATGTCGTACACACACAATGTTATGGCGCCCTATCTGGGTTAGCCTCTACATCAATAATGAATTAAAAAGGTTATTCATCTTACCGCAATCAATGAAATAATCACACACTTTGTTAAGGTTTAACAGGCTGTCAATGGTCAGCTTTAGACAGCCGCTACTTCAGACGCAAAGGCAATTTGCTTATTACTTGCTCTGACCTTCCGTGTATGAAAAATTTCTCTCAAGTGGTACCCTGCCTAGTAGACGCGGTGGTTTTATTTTCCTCTATGTCTATTCTAACATGAACCAATCAGTTTAAACTACACCGATTTGACATTTATTTTTGAAATTCCCAACTTTTAATTACGCTTTTCAAATAAGTTCGTCAGTCGCTTTAGGAGGGGCAAAACGGCACAGTTTTACCTCTCCCTTCCTCCCAATAGTCTACCAAAAAAGAGGCAAGTCAATGTGACTTGTTTCCGTGCAACGGTTAGGAAAATGTTACTTTTAAAATTGAGCTGGGATGTCAGTGTGCTCGTCTGTACGTTTTGTCAACTTTACTTTATGCGATAACTCAGTCACTTTTAAAGCTATGTAAAAGATAAAAATTGATTATTAATCAGGCTAATGTCCTTTATCTACCCAGTATATTTTCATCTACGCCTTTATCTAAGTTTTCATCTTTGTACTTTTCTCTTTAGTTATTATCATGGGCTCTTTTCACTGTGCTAACATATCAGGGAAAGAAAGGTTCCAAGACTCGATAAGTTATTATATGAAACAACAGTACTCTATTGTCAAAGTATCTCTTTTATTTACTCTCTTTCGTTTTTATGAAGAAATAAATATTCTTAGTTTCCCTTTTGCCCATTTGCCTCCTGCACAATGCAGTTGAGTCCAAATTTACAAGTAGACGCGATTTTTTTTCTTTTTACAATCCACCACCGTTTTCCCCTCTCTCTAAGCACGCGATAGTCGTCTGTCAAGCTTCCGTCAGAAGAAAAAAGTGAGAGGGTGCGGGCGGGTAAAGATTTTTCAAATACTCCGTTGCTGGGGTACTTAGATACAATACAAGTGGTGTAGTTATTTATAGATTTTGGACAGTAGCTTTTTTCTTTTTCTTTTACTCTTTCACTCCTATACTCCTTCACTCTTATAAAAATAAACGATGTCTTGGCCGCTTGCCAAGTCATTCTAACGTTACTTTTAAAATTTAGGGCGGAGCTACCAAAAAGCTTGTACTTTAGGGAAGGGGGGTATCATTAGCAAATCGTCAATACTTTCAAATCCAGCGCGGATCGCTGACAAAAAGTGGTGGCGTTGCCCTATTCAAATATTGTGTCCAATTTTAAAATGGCCATAGTAGCAGAATCTATAGAATAATATCTTATACATAATTTGAGGAGGGGAGTTCAAACTGACTTTATCACAGACGCTCTACTGCAGTTAAGATAAAAAAAAAATAAAAAACACACTTACCAAGGTGCGTCGGTGGTTTAGTGGGTCGATTCCAGGCAGAGTTTTATTATTATTATTATTATTAAACTCAGTCGTCTGTCTTCAATTTTTAAACACTTTTGTTTTAAAAATTTGATATAAAAGTTGTTTTGAAGTTTTCAAATCTTCGAGTCATTGGTTCACTAAGTTTCAGATGAGATAGGAAGCTGGTATTTTGCACACGACCCTCTATTATAGTACATTTTAAACTACCAAAATTTGAAGGGGCCTCAAATGACCTGTCCTTGGTTCTGCATACACAAAATTTAAGCCGAAAAAGTCATATAAATTTTACAAGATTACAGATGTGAAAGGATCCCAGAGCCTGGTGACGTTGTCTACAAAATTGTGAAAGGGATCACAAAACTTGATGACGAACACGCACTTGTGAGCAAGACAACATTAACGTTTCTATTTTTAGTACATATTAAATTAAAATTGTGTAGCCTAAAATCGTGCTTTTCTATTAATTTTTATTTGTGTCTTCTTGTTTCCACGTGTCTGTATGTGTCGACGGACTTACTTGCTCGGCGGTGAAAGACGGACATTAACAGAAAGAAAGAAACGGCATTGAAGCGGAGACAGAAATCGCACATCGTAATTAGTTACCTTCATGTCTTGACGGGTTACTTGTGAGTATCTTAATAATGGATGTAGCCTGATAAAAGGGCTTTTTATTTCCGACGGAAATTTCAGCTATGTGCATATTTATGCTGAACGCAAAAAAATGACCATTCAATTAATTAAATAAAAAAAGTATTGTGCTGTCAAGTATAAGCGATGGTGTTTGTAGGTTTTTTTGGACCAAGTCACCGTTGTCTTTAGAATAGCCCTGTTTTTCTTTTTTCTTCACATCACTCATCATTTTCTTTTACGCTTCTTATGGAGCACTGAGTTACAACTGCAGTGGGTGCCCGTTACAGGAAACATGCACCAAGCAGTCACATGCTCTTACAAAGGCGGTTTATATGTCCGTTTGTTTGACATGATGAGGTTGCCAGCCCTATGTACAACCTTATATTAGTTGCCTTGTACGATATGTCGAGGACGCAGTAGTTCTATTATTTCTCTGTCTCTGCAGATACCCCTAGGCACTACACTGAATGTTTTCTTCTCATGCTATGTGGCATTGAATTGTTGTCTTTTCTCCCTTTTGTGTATTTTCTCGTTTTATGTAGACATATTAACGTTGTTTTCTTGGCGTTGTCTTCTCATACAATCAGAATCAAAAGAAATCAACACGCACACGTGAAAGTCATGGCAACTTGAACATTCACCAGACTGACATATCTCTTTTAGTTTAATTTGAAACATGTCATTACTTCATTCTCCCATAGCTGACTGCTTGCGTCAGGGTCAGCGAACCAGAGCTGACCAAGACCCTACTCCACCTCCAAGTGGTGGTCCTGGAAACAGGCTGCATCACTGCAGTCTGGCTGAGAGAGTAGGGTTCGTAGTGGGAAGGCAAACCCGGTACTAAAAAATGCCGTGACGAAGTCGGATGTGTCGGGCCGAAATGCGCAGATAACGCAGCTTTGCTGTAAACGGCGACACAAAATAACCAACGTCCTTTTCAGGACGAACGCAGAAGAAGAAGAAGATTCTTCCCATGCCCCCCTTTCCCCCCTCTTTTTGTGTGTGTATGTATGTGTGTGTTACATTGGTGAATGCAATATTAATATTAACTGCTTACTGTTGAAGTTAAGAATGTATACATTTGAAATTATTTGTAGAATTGCGTTATTGCAGGGCAGAAATGTAAAAAAGGTAGTATTGTCTATTTTTTTACCATGACGACATTCAAATAATGGTTTCGTTCGTTTGTTTTCATACGCTCGGACACAGATGTGACATAATTTGTGCGCTCTCTTCTCCTCTCCGGCAGTATTTAACTACATTTGTTGGGTGTACTGAATTAGGTGCATTATTCTATTGTTAGCACACTCTTTGTCCCTAACCAAATTATGTTATCTGGGGACATGCGAAAAAATTACTTCCATTTAAATGGTCCTTTAACGATTATAACTATTTAATAATTGTGTTTTCTGCAACAACTAAAGTTTTTACTATAAAATTACATAAAAATAATTGCACCGAAAAAAGAGACTATCGAGTGAGTTTGGTTTTTACATATGTTGATGGGAGCCGCGCTGGTGTAGTGGTTACCAAACTGCGCTGGCGACCGGGTGCCCCAGGATCAAACCCGGGCGAGGACATTTGAAGATTTTTCGTCGACCGGGATTTGGACTGGATTAACTCGAGCCCTGGCGAGGACATTTGAAGAAGTGTCGTCGACCAGGGACTGGCGGCTCCTGAGCCGGTCCAGCTCTAATGGGTACCTCCGAAATCGGCGAGTATCTGCCTGAATGGTGAGGAACACCTGTCTCTGTACAAGAAAAAAGGGATACTCACGTACAAATCAGTCTCAGGTTAGACATACTAACCTGAGATTTCGCCTCGAGTAATAGCGGGCGTACGCAAAAAAAAAAAAAAAATGTTGATACAGTTGTTTTACATTTTAAATTCGTTTGACGACGTATTTAAAAAATGCTGTAAAAAATAATACTTTAAATCTTGTTAGATTTTCATTCAGATAAAACACTCACAGTGGATGCTGATCCTCACAGACGCACAGTGGATGTTGATCCTCACAGAACATTCATTGATTTTAATATATGTATCCATACAGCTCTGATGCAATTTGAAACCGCGTGGCAAAATTAGTGCCATTAAAATTACATAGTTAAAAAAGGAAGGGCTGCGTAAAACTGGTTTTTTTTCGATTTTCCCTTAAAATAGAAGTGTGTAATAAACATTTTCAATTGTGTTGTAAAATATGCAAACGTATGGTTTTTAATTACAAACATGAAATAATAGTTTTAACATTTGTGTTACATCTCTTGATTTCCCTAGAAGGTCTCTATCCCTTGATTACGACCCCTGAGAATTAACTGGCTTGTTTACATTTTATACGAAAACTTTAAATTAAATATATGTCATAATTACAATTTTAATTATGAAATAATTGTATTGTGTTACCTGGAAGTAATTAAAGAGACTCTCTGCCAAAATTCATTAAGAAATAATAAGGCATGCGGATTTGTATTAAGAACATAGAAAGAAGCAAACAACTGTATTTTGCCTTTTATTTATATACTAGCGATCATACCCGGTCCAGATCGGGTCCATGTCGGAATGAGTGCAAGTCGGGTTTGGTGAGAATCGTTTTAGGAAGGTTTAACTTTTTATTTTATCTTTAATTGTACTGTTGCATTGAGGTGTGCTTTCAAGGGGAACAAATTTAAGTAAGGGCTTCTTTGCAGACGACATTGGTATTACAGTCACTTGACGTGTAAGTGTTCCGACGCAGGCAAATCATCGGGATTCTTGGTATGCAGACTTTCTCTCCGCTACCACAACCACCAGTCAGCTTTTTAAATTTTTTTATTCCAAGGATGAGATTTTTTTTTTAAATCATAAAAAGTCAAAGCATTTAAAAACAGACATAAATAAGATAAAAAGTACATGAAATCTGCACCTACATACATCTATACATATATATGCATACACGCACATACATACATGTGTATTCATGCACATACGTACCTCCACACACACGCTCTTTTGTATTGAAATATTTGCACGTACACTACTAATGCCCTTTCCTCTATAAAATAATGCTGTAAGGGGATGCATTACATATAAAAGCACACACGTGTAGTTTCACATATAAAAAGGAAGGAGAATAGTACTAAATAAAACAAATGAATTATTTCAGTCAAACAATGTTTTGCGCTTCCCTTCTCATTTTCTTTGCTCTGTTGCTAAGTCTCCCAAGTGATGAAGTTCTGTTGGACGATTTGATAGGCGTAGAGTAAAGCAAAAATGAAATTAAATTAAAGTAACTAACTAAGAATAAATACTCCTGTGTGTTAAAAAACCTAAGAAAAGGAAACCTACCATTTCCGAGAAGTGGGATTATAATGCCTAAAAATATCCCCCCAAAAAACAAAACAAAAGTGTTTTTAAAAGAGGCACACAAACCTTGTCTACGATATAATTAAAGACAACAACGTAACAAAGAAATGAAAGGAAAACTGAAAATAATTAAGCACTAAACTTATTAAGTAGAAAATAAAATTAATAATGAACTGTGAAAATTATTAAGTAGGTAGGTAGCTAATATTCCCCAGCAGAATAGTAACTGAAAAAAAAAAAAAAACTAAAGCTACTTGCATTTTCTCCATATCCAAATGCATTGCTAATCAATTATTATGTCAGAACATACACAACTCATCTAGAACATACACAAATCTTCTAGCACAAATAATTTAAATGAAGGCTTCTGTGTAGACGAAATTGGTAGTAACAACTCTACATAGCTGAGTATTAATTAAACTTTCCTTGTCAGGAATCCTGATTAAAAAAATTTGCATAACAGCTGCAGCGCACTTGTTTATTTAAGTAAGAACTATACAAAGCTGAGTATTATTCAAAGTTTCTTTGTCAGGAATACTGGTTTAGAAAACTTACGTAACAGAAACCAACACACTTCTTCTAAATTTAACGAAAAAGGATAAAATGTATGACTTATAGTTTGTAAGCTAAGGCCGTTAACCCAAGAAACGGTAACGTTTTTACGTCCCTTGAGGTAAGAATGAATGGAGTGAAGAAAAATTCACTGCTCAGCCTCCTGATGATGTACCCTGATGATGTATAACTTAAAACTTTTCCAGAAATGTCCAATACGCTGAAGCAAACCGCATTAAAATCGGTTTAGCGGTTCTCGAGTTATGAGGTAACAGACAGATAGACGTTCAATTATATATATATATATATATATATATATATATATATATATATATATATATATATATATATATATATATATATATATATATATATGGTGGCTAAACTAGGGTGAGGCAGGTGAAGTACGTGCCCTGGGCGCAATTTTATGGTTCAAAAATGCAAAAATTCCACTTCTAATGTATTCCATGTATTCCAAAAATTCCACTTCTCCAATTTATCCAAGTTTACATTTATGTGTAGGTATGTGTAATTGTAAAAAAGATATACATATCTATATCACAAAAAGCTAACGTTCTGTGATTGTGGATCAAAGACAAGACACTCACATGCGCACGCATATATATATATATATATATATATATATATATATATATATATACATATATATATATATATATATATATATATATATATATACATATATATATATATATATGAAGAAACCAAGTGTAGAAGCCATTCCCTAGGGCACAAGTAACGAAACAATAACCTTTGACAGGTCGTCAAACCTTAACCCACAACGAAAAGCGCGAGGTCACACCACAGTCAAAACAGCCAATAGTTGATAAGGAAATAACCACTCTCTGCATTTACACTACGTGTTTTGATGCACGTGGCGATGAAAAGAACGAATCAGAAGATTCAGATGTCGTCATCTCTGACTGTTACTCAAGGCCTTCTTTCGTTATCGTATTTATATTATTGTGACCAACAGAGTTTGTCAAAACAGGGAGATGTCTGCGTTAATCAGGTTACTAACATCACCTTGTGAACTTTGCTGTGTTGTACTTCAGGTTGTTTCCATCACTTTTATGGTACTTGTTATTTTGAGTACAAATTCGTGTTTTTGTTTTTTCAAAATGGGTCGTATCTCCGTTTTTTTTTTTTTTTGATTCGCCGATCATATGTCTCATCAACTTCTACTTATTTGTCTTCTCTTAGGTTTCGCCGTTGACTTTCTCTTTCACCTTGTTGATAGGTAGTCCAGTCTTTTCGGTGTTTTCTTCCTCTATCCCGCGACCATCAGTTTTTCTCTGTTGTTGCAATTTGTTCTATTTTTTCTTTACTAGAAACTTATCTTTCGAACCTGTGTAATAATCACCCGTTGATGTTGATTTCTTCCTGTTTATTTATTTGTGATTATTTCACGTATAAAATCCCAGGTATTTCTGTCAGTGCGTAACGCTAAGGGGTGCAACTTTGGTTGAAAGTTAGACATTAATTGTATTGTTTCCCTTATATGTACTCTCCCGAAAATAGTAACACTTACCAAAGAAGAATGTGCAAATGACGGTGTGAATGAACAGTTGTGCAAGTGTTAGTGTGCATGCGCCAATAAAATCTAACTGTGAACGGAGTGCATGTTCAGACTTTAACACTGCATGCAAAACAAATATTTTTGTAAAATTTTCATATGTGTTTCCTCCAACAAGTTGAGTGTAAGTAAAAAAAATGGACAACGAAACACCCAAAGAGCGTCGTACGCGCTTGAATCGTAAACGTCAGCAAAGATGGCGCAGTCGCCAATTAAATGTTCACAACTAACATTGTTTTTCCAAAAGCATCTGAACAATTAAAATTGCAGTTAGGTATTGGTGCTTTTGAATTTAATTCCCGTCTTATGACGGGCTTTTACACTAGTTTCACAGATTTGCCCAGTTACCTGATCACCTGTTCGAACTGGTGCCCAGTTAAGTTGAGTTATTTTTTTATTAGCGTTTTTCTTAGAGTTTTCTTAGAAATGTTGAAAGCCGGAGATATGGTCTATGGTGGGTAAGAGCTTGTAATCTGAGCGACGTTACCAGAGCTCAACAAATTCTTTATTTTACTAGTCATTACTGGCTGCGTCCGATATGTCGCGAGGTGTTTTGAGGAGATAGGACAGCTTGAATGGAATGGAAGAATACAGATAATAATGTCTTATTGATAGCTTCCGAGTTTGAAGAAAACTGCCTCTCCTCGGGAAATAGTGTACTAGAAATTTACTTAAAAGAGAATTCTGGTACCTAAACAAGATATTTTCTGGACGATAAATTCTTCCTCAGGAATCCTACAAAAAGGACTGTGTAAAGCACATAAGGTTGAGAAAGAGATTTGGTGTCCAGCCACATTTAAAATATCCCGACCCAATAGAAGTTAATTGAATTATGGCTGAGCCCCCAGGGTGTAGATTTATATTTAAAACAAAATACAACCCAAATAAAGTTAACAAGAAAAATAACAACAGACTCTGTTATGTAAAGTTGGATAAAAGGGTATAGAATCTTACATATGTTATTATACATATAAATATGAAAAATAGTTTAGCTCTACTGTTTATAAAAAAAAATCAACTAGTGTGGTCATCACTTGGACCAGAGATCTTTTCTATGGTAGTGTTGCTGGTAGGTATTATACTCATCTCCTCAAGGACTGTAGTAGCTGCGGAGATGATTTTGGTTCGAACTCTCTTGGTTTGGTCTGCCCCAGTAGGTTGGTCTTATAACAGTTAATGGGTTCAGAGGGTGTCAGAGTCTGCTTCCCTGGACTCAGTGCACATCACAGATAAGGATGGGGTAAGTCACCTCTGCTGAATGCCTCTTCTGTTTATGGGATGTGTGGGATGGTTACTGGGTGATAGGATAAGGTTGGGTAAGGGTAATCTTGGTACCATGGACTTGTACCCTGGACCTGGTTTAGGTATCTGGTAACCGCAACCTGGTTTAGTGCTGTGTAACCGCAACCTGAGTTTTTGCTTTGTAACCGCAACCTGGGTTAGTACCTCATAACCGCAACCTGGGTTTCTACCTTGTAACCGCAACCTGGGTTAGTACCTCGTAACCGCAACCTGGGTTTCTACCTTGTAACCACAACCTGGTTTAGTATCTTTGTAACCGCAACCTGGGTGGACTGGAAACAATTGAAATCCCATTAGTGGTTTCAAGAGCAGTCATCTCCTAAGTCTGATGGCCGGTAAGCGTCCATCAGAAATTAAATTAACACAAGGTTAACTACTATTTAGTAACTGTGTTATCTATTAGATATGAACTACCACTTCTTAACTGACATTATAGTGTATCTTGAGTTTTCAGTCTCTATCTGGCTGTCTGCTTATTTACAGCAGTGGTTTTCCCCATGTGGCAATGAGTTTCACAAACTGTGAGGTAGGGGCTGGGGTCATCAAATGGTTGAGAACCACTGGTTCACCTAGTGCCCATAGAGCAGTATTTTAATTCCGGGGTCACTGTCAACAATGGTTTGAGAACCACTGGGTAATAGTTTCCTATGCTGCTTTAACTTGGTGGGGTGTCATTGCGGCCAAGGTCTGAGAACCAATGATTTACATTCTTGCTTACTCGAGCAGTAAATCATTTTGAGGGTAGTCATGGTCTCAAGGCTTGAGAACTACTGACTTACATTTTGTCAGTCAAGTGGTAAATTCATTAAATAGCTAAATAATTTCAAGCATTCTTAAAGTCCTGGTTCCTGTAGCAAATAACATTCATATACTGATAATAAAATAGTTCTTCAATCATACATAAAATAGTTCTTCAATCATACAACATGGTATATGCATAGGATTGCATTAAATACATGTAAAGAACCTTCCATAATGAAAAAAACACATTAATGTCCCTTATGTGACAAATGAGAAGAAGTGATTGAGACACTGTTATCAAGTTTGTAGTCTTGACAGAGAACACAGAAGTCTTATAAGAAATAGAAAATAGAAGAACCACTAATACACTTCTATTTTGCTTGGATCAATATGCAAATCTCAAAGTAACAACAATAATGTACATCAATTGTTTTAACCCTGTCTTATTTCTGCCAGGCTGTGAGATAAAGATCAGGAGTTAATTAGGTTTAGGAACTTTGCAAACTCATACATTAGTTTGAGTGATCTGCAAAGATGCAAATAACAGTTATTGTCACTGAAAATGAAATGCATTTAAACTTTAACAAAAAGTTACTGCAATGCAAGCTGTTGATAAACATATGATTATTCATGTTATAAAATCAGCATTATTAGATCTACTTACTTCGCTCAACGAATTCACTAAGGATATTTTGCAACAAGTACAAAGTAGCCTCGACCGAGGCCCATACAATCACATCTGCTTCCAACAATGGTTACAAGAAGAATGACCGCTTAAAATTCCCTCCCAAAATTCCAGCTGGTTCCCGGGCAGGGGTGGGCTGTGATTTTGGGTGGCATTGTTGCAAATACATCTTCTGGTCCCAGGGGTATCAAGTTACCTTCATTTCAACTCGCCCTAGCGTCGTCCACCGTTGCCGGCTGTTTTTTTACATGAGTTCCCTTCGTGAACCCAACACAGGTCACTTCCGGTCGTTCGTAGGACTGATTTTCACCTTCAAGTGGAAAAATGACTTTTGCTGTCGAAGGAATAATTTATTACCTTGGACCGAGAATCCTGAGCTAGTAAACTACTGTTAAAGAGAGAGAGAGACTCTTTCATTATAAGAATGAAAAAGTCAACTGAAGGGAATAAAGTTTTTCAATCTCACGATAGAGATTTTAGTAGAGATATAAAATAATAGACAGAAGAAAAGAATCGGTGAGAAGTCGTTCCACGACATAAGCCCCCTTTTGAAAGTTCGGCCAACGGCCAACTAAGTTCGAGCCGACTCTTCTCTTATGTCGGACACTACATTCATGTATCGTGTCCTCCATTCCTTCAATCCAAATATTTCCTATTTTTCCTCTGTCAAACGGTATGCCTGTAATCCACACCTGGCTATCCGTTTCCTCTTCAAGAAGTAGTTGAGGTGGGTTGAGCAAGCCTGCTCGCAAAAATATACCTCTCTTCTTTTCTCCCTTCTGGATCCTCCATTGAAGCTTGCCTCCTGGCAAAGAGCTTGCCCTAAAGCCTACACTCTGCTTACAATTGGATCTATAGCAAATAGTTTTGCGTGATGAGGTTGCCAGCCTCATACACAACCTTATTTTAGTCATATTGCTTGACCTGTCTAAGGACACATACCTATCTACCCAGGTATGAGAGCGTGTATGATCTTCTATCCCTGTTTCTCCAGTGACAGAGAAAGATAAGTCTACCAGTTGTTCCTGCCCACCAGGTACCAAGGAAATTTGGACCTTCTTCACTTTCTGATCCCAGAGAGTGGGTGAGGTTATCGGAATTGACTGAAGACTAAGTGCTTGAGGCTCATGTTCCTCTTTAGCCATTTCTCCCGTGTTAAAGGAAGATATTCCTGAAACATATTTCCTCCCACCAGGTACCAAGGAAATTTGGACCCGCTTCACTTTCTGATCCCAGAGAGTGGGTGAGGTTATCGGAACTGAGTGAAGTCTTAGTGCTTGAGGGTCCTGTTCCTCTACAGCTGCTTCTCCCATGTTAAAGGAAGGTAGTTCTGAAACATGTTTCATCCCACCAGGTACCAAGAAATTCTGGCCCGGCTTCACTTTCTGCATGCAGATAGTGGGTGAGACTATCAAAACTTGTTCAGAATTAAGTGCACTGGGGTGGTCAATCCCTTTGCACTCTTCCAACTTTTCAGAGAAAATATTGGAAGATGAGTTTGGCATTGGAGTCTCCATAGCCTGTTCAGTCACGCCATCTCTGGATCGTGCTGAGTCTCCTAAGATGATATATTTCCCTCCTTGAGGTATCGGGTAAATTCGTTCATCTAATATTGCGGCCTTTACTTTGCCGTTTACAAAGTTCGACCTAACTTCTACATAAGCTAAAGGCAAAATCATCCTTCTGTTGATTATCATGGGTGCTGTTACCTCAACATCCTCTTCGGTGACTTGATCAAGGTCGATAACAGAGGCTGAGACAAGGGCATCACATCCAAGACCTTGATAATACAAACAGGTGATTTCTTCTCCATTTACTGTGGCAGTCTCCACATTTTGAGAATCCCTGTATCCACTCCGGGCCTTCGTCAAGTTCCCATCCATGGTAGGGACCTTAGCTTTGTAAGAAGTCTGTGGGATTGGGTCTCGGCGCATACAGTCTAACTGATGTAAGTTGGCCGACAGGTGATGTTCAAGAACATCCCTTCCCTTCCCATAGGGTTGCGTAATCCTTTTCTGTTGAGTGATCCTATTTGGTTGAGCGATCCTATTTACCAGGTTTTTTGGTGCGGTTGTTGTTGGTATGCCTGTTGTGAGTTTTTGCTGAGGATGAGGAAGGTCTCTTCAGATTATCAGCACTCTTGTGCTTAATCTTGTTTTCAGGATGGTCTAGATGTCTCCGTTTAGATATCCGTACCTCTGCTCTGTCTGAGCCTGAATTCTGAGACATAGACTTGGCTTCATGTGGTGCAGTTATATTTACCACTGAAGATGGTGATGCAACTGGCAAAGGAGTGGCATGATGAGTATTCCTAGATTCAAGTTTATCCCTGGATTCCATTTTTGTAGGTTGAACCTGAATTTCCATGTCTTGCCGTTCTTCCTTACACTGGAGGGATTTTTCTTGTCTTTGTCTCTCATGTTCCACATTCTCTTCCGTGTATTTTGCTCTCCATTTCTTCCTTTCTGCTTCTCTCATCCTGCATTTTTCCATCTTTTGTGAAACAAAAGTATCCAGTTCTTCTCCGGAGAGTTCACACTCAATGGCTAACTCTGTCCAGAATGTTCTCCACTCATTCAACTCTACAGATTCTTCCATTATATCCGTAGTGGTTCGTTGAACGAGTATGAGATCTCTAACTCACAAACAATAATTAAGGCAAAAATACTTTCTATAGTCTTAACTATACTAAAGTATTACAAAACCATATATTAAATCAAACCAGCATTTATAACCATCAAATTAAAAATTAGTTAACAATAGGTAACTAATTTCCAGCAACCACCAAGAAGAGTTCTCATAACACAACTTAAAATCTGTTTTTCTTGCAAAAATTTATATGTATTATAGTCTAGGGTAATTTATATGTCCCCTCTTTAATCTAATCCTAGACTTGGACACCAATAAGTGACAAGTACCTACAGCAGTAGTGGTCTAGGAAAGATAAAGAGTTTTCATATCTCAGACAAGTGTCTAAATATGAAATAAGAGTTAATCCCGGACGAGCCCCCACTTGTCGCGAGGAGTTTAGAGGAGATAGGACAGCTTGAATGGAATGGAAGAATACAGATAATAATGTCTTATTGATAGCTTCCGAGTTTGAAGAAAACTGCCTCTCCTCGGGAAATAGTGTACTAGAAATTACTTAAAAGAGAATTCTGGTACCTAAACAGGATATTTTCTGGACGATAAATTCTTCCTCAGGAATCCTACAAAAGGACTGTGTAAAGCACATAAGGTTGAGAAAGAGATTTGGTGTCCAGCCACAATTAAAATATCCCGACCCAATAGAAGTTAATTGAATCCCGGACGAGCCCCCAGTTGTCGCGAGGTGTTTTGAGGAGATAGGACAGCTTGAATGGAATGGAAGAATACAGATAATAATGTCTTATTGATAGCTTCCGAGTTTGAAGAAAACTGCCTCTCCTCGGGAAATAGTGTACTAGAAATTTACTTAAAAGAGAATTCTGGTACCTAAACAAGATATTTTCTGGACGATAAATTCTTCCTCAGGAATCCTACAAAAGGACTGTGTAAAGCACATAAGGTTGAGAAAGAGATTTGGTGTCCAGCCACATTTAAAATATCCCGACCCAATAGAAGTTAATTGAATTATGGCTGAGCCCCCAGGGTGTAGATTTATATTTAAAACAAAATACAACCCAAATAAAGTTAACAAGAAAAATAACAACAGACTCTGTTATGTAAAGTTGGATAAAAGGGTATAGAATCTTACATTTTTTTTTTATACATATAAATATGAAAAAAGTTTAGCTCTACTGTTTATAAAAAAAAAATCAACTAGTGTGGTCATCACTTGGACCAGAGATCTTTTCTATGGTAGTGTTGCTGGTAGGTATTATATACTCATCTCCTCAAGGACTGTAGTAGCTGCGGAGATGATTTTGGTTCGAACTCTCTTGGTTTGGTCTGCCCCAGTAGGTTGGTCTTATAACAGTTAATGGGTTCAGAGGGTGTCAGAGTCTGCTTCCCTGGACTCAGTGCACATCACAGATAAGGATGGGGTAAGTCACCTCTGCTGAATGCCTCTTCTGTTTATGGGATGTGTGGGATGGTTACTGGGTGATAGGATAAGGTTGGGTAAGGGTAATCTTGGTACCATGGACTTGTACCCTGGACCTGGTTTAGGTATCTGGTAACCGCAACCTGGGTTTTGTACTTTGTAACCGCAACCTAGTTAAGTACTGTGTAACCGCAACCTGGGTTAGTACCTCGTAACCGCAACCTGGGTTTTTGCTTTGTAACCGCAACCTGGGTTAGTACCTCGTAACCGCAACCTGGTTTAGTATCTTTGTAACCGCAACCTGGGTGGACTGGAAACAATTGAAATCCCATTAGTGGTTTCAAGAGCAGTCATCTCCTAAGTCTGATGGCCGGTAAGCGTCCATCAGAAATTAAATTAACACAAGGTTAACTACTATTTAGTAACTGTGTTATCTATTAGATATGAACTACCACTTCTTAACTGACATTATAGTGTATCTTGAGTTCTCAGTCTCTATCTGGCTGTCTGCTTATTTACAGCAGTGGTTTTCCCCATGTGGCAATGAGTTTCACAAACTGTGAGGTAGGGGCTGGGGTCATCAAATGGTTGAGAACCACTGGTTCACCTAGTGCCCATAGAGCAGTATTTTAATTCCGGGGTCACTGTCAACAATGGTTTGAGAACCACTGGGTAATAGTTTCCTATGCTGCTTTAACTTGGGGGGGAGTCATTGCTGCCAAGGTCTGAGAACCAATGATTTACATTCTTGCTTACTCGAGCAGTAAATCATTTTGAGGGTAGTCATGGTCTCAAGGCTTGAGAACTACTGACTTACATTTTGTCAGTCAAGTGGTAAATTCATTAAATAGCTAAATAATTGCAAGCATTCTTAAAGTCCTGGTTCCTGTAGCAAATAACATTCATATACTGATAATAAAATAGTTCTTCAATCATACATAAAATAGTTCTTCAATCATACAACATGGTATATGCATAGGATTGCATTAAATACATGTAAAGAACCTTCCATAATGAAAAAACACATTAATGTCCCTTATGTGACAAAGTGAGAAGAAGTGATTGAGACACTGTTATCAAGTTTGTAGTCTTGACAGAGAACACAGAAGTCTTATAAGAAATAGAAAATAGAAGAACCACTAATACACTTCTATTTTGCTTGGATCAATATGCAAATCTCAAAGTAACAACAATAATATACATCAATTATTTTAACCCTGTCTTATTTCTGCCAGGCTGTGAGATAAAGATCAGGAGTTAATTAGGTTTAGGAACTTTGCAAACTCATACATTAGTTTGAGTGATCTGTAAAGATGCAAATAACAGTTATTGTCACTGAAAATGAAATGCATTTAAACTTTAACAAAAAGTTACTGCAATAGCAAGCTGTTGATAAACATATGATTATTCATGTTATAAAATCAGCAGTATTAGATCTACTTACTTCGCTCAACGAATTCACTAAGGATATTTTGCAACAAGTACAAAGTAGCCTCGACCGAGGCCCATACAATCACATCTGCTTCCAACAATGGTTACAAGAAGAATGACCGCTTAAAATTCCCTCCCAAAATTCCAGCTGGTTCCCGGGCAGGGGTGGGCTGTGATTTTGGGTGGCATTGTTGCAAATACATCTTCTGGTCCCAGGGGTATCAAGTTACCTTCATTTCAACTCGCCCTAGCGTCGTCACGTTGCCGGCTGTTTTTTACATGAGTTCCCTCGTGAACCCAACACAGGTCACTTCCGGTCGTTCGTAGTTGTACTGATTTTCACCTTCGACTTTTAGGCTGTCCAAGGGAATAATTTATTACCGTGGACCGAGAATCCTGAGCTAGTAAAATACTGTTAAAGAGAGAGAGAGAGACTCTTTCATTATAAGAATGAAAAAGTCAACTGAAGGGAATAAAGTTTTTTCAATCTCACGATAGAGATTTTAGTAGAGATATAAAA
The DNA here is from genome assembly GCA_024509875.1 of Oreohelix idahoensis. NCBI lineage: Eukaryota > Metazoa > Mollusca > Gastropoda > Stylommatophora > Oreohelicidae > Oreohelix > Oreohelix idahoensis. The sequence continues at coordinate 29,169 of JAMPIV010005109.1, read as the reverse complement.
TAATAGACAGAAGAAAAGAATCGGTGAGAAGTCGTTCCACGACATAAGCCCCCTTTTGAAAGTTCGGCCAACGGCCAACTAAGTTCGAGCCGACTCTTCTCTTATGTCGGACACTACATTCATGTATCGTGTCCTCCATTCCTTCAATCCAAATATTTCCTATTTTTCCTCTGTCAAACGGTATGCCTGTAATCCACACCTGGCTATCCGTTTCCTCTTCAAGAAGTAGTTGAGGTGGGTTGAGCAAGCCTGCTCGCAAAAATATACCTCTCTTCTTTTCTCCCTTCTGGATCCTCCATTGAAGCTTGCCTCCTGGCAAAGAGCTTGCCCTAAAGCCTACACTCTGCTTACAATTGGATCTATAGCAAATAGTTTTGCGTGATGAGGTTGCCAGCCTCATACACAACCTTATTTTAGTCATATTGCTTGACCTGTCTAAGGACACATACCTATCTACCCAGGTATGAGAGCGTGTATGATCTTCTATCCCTGTTTCTCCAGTGACAGAGAAAGATAAGTCTACCAGTTGTTCCTGCCCACCAGGTACCAAGGAAATTTGGACCTTCTTCACTTTCTGATCCCAGAGAGTGGGTGAGGTTATCGGAATTGACTGAAGACTAAGTGCTTGAGGCTCATGTTCCTCTTTAGCCATTTCTCCCGTGTTAAAGGAAGATATTCCTGAAACATGTTTCCTCCCACCAGGTACCAAGGAAATTTGGACCCGCTTCACTTTCTGATCCCAGAGAGTGGGTGAGGTTATCGGAACTGAGTGAAGTCTTAGTGCTTGAGAGTCCTGTTCCTCTACAGCCGCTTCTCCCATGTTAAAGGAAGGTATTTCTGAAACATGTTTCATCCCACCAGGTACCAAGAACTCTGGCCCGGCTTCACTTTCTGCATGCAGATAGTGGGTGAGACTATCAAAACTTGTTCAGAATTAAGTGCACTGGGGTGGTCAATCCCTTTGCACTCTTCCAACTTTTCAGTGAAAATATTGGAAGATGAGTTAGGCATTGGAGTCTCCATAGCCTGTTCAGTCACGCCATCTCTGGATCGTGCTGAGTCTCCTAAGATGATATATTTCCCTCCTTGAGGTATCGGGTAAATTCGTTCATCTAATATTGCGGCCTTTACTTTGCCGTTTACAAAGTTCGACCTAACTTCTACATAAGCTAAAGGCAAAATCATCCTTCTGTTGATTATCATGGGTGCTGTTACCTCAACATCCTCTTCGGTGACTTGATCAAGGTCGATAACAGAGGCTGAGACAAGGGCATCACACCCAAGACCTTGATAATACAAACAGGTGATTTCTTCTCCATTTACTGTGGCAGTCTCCACATTTTGAGAATCCCTGTATCCACTCCGGGCCTTCGTCAAGTTCCCATCCATGGTAGGGACCTTAGCTTTGTAAGAAGTCTGTGGGATTGGGTCTCGGCGCATACAGTCTAACTGATGTAAGTTGGCCGACAGGTGATGTTCAAGAACATCCCTTCCCTTCCCATAGGGTTGCGTAATCCTTTTCTGTTGAGTGATCCTATTTGGTTGAGCGATCCTATTTACCAGGTTTTTGGTGCGGTTGTTGTTGGTATGCCTGTTGTGAGTTTTTTGCTGAGGATGAGGAAGGTCTCTTCAGATTATCAGCACTCTTGTGCTTAATCTTGTTTTCAGGATGGTCTAGATGTCTCCGTTTAGATATCCGTACCTCTGCTCTGTCTGAGCCGGAATTCTGAGACATAGACTTGGCTTCATGTGGTGCAGTTATATTTACCACTGAAGATGGTGATGCAACTGGCAAAGGAGTGGCATGATGAGTATTCCTAGATTCAAGTTTATCCCTGGATTCCATATTTGTAGGTTGAACCTGTGTTTCCATTTCTTCCTTACACTGGAGGGATTTTTCTTGTCTTTGTCTCTCATGTTCCACATTCTCTTCCGTGTATTTTGCTCTCCATTTCTTCCTTTCTGCTTCTCTCATCCTGCATTTTTCCATCTTTTGTGAAACAAAAGTATCCAGTTCTTCTCCGGAGAGTTCACACTCAATGGCTAACTCTGTCCAGAATGTTCTCCACTCATTCAACTCTACAGATTCTTCCATTATATCCATAGTGGTTCGTTGAACGAGTATGAGATCTCTAACTCACAAACAATAATTAAGGCAAAAATACTTTCTATAGTCTTAACTATACTAAAGTATTACAAAACCATATATTAAATCAAACCAGCATTTATAACCATCAAATTAAAAATTAGTTAACAATAGGTAACTAATTTCCAGCAGTACCACCAAGAAGAGTTCTCATAACACAACTTAAAATCTGTTTTTCTTGCAAAAATTTATATGTATTTTAGTCTAGGGTAATTTATATGTCCCCTCTTTAATCTAATCCTAGACTTGGACACCAATAAGTGACAAGTACCTACAGCAGTAGTGGTCTAGGAAAGATAAAGAGTTTTCATATCTCAGACAAGTGTCTAAATATGAAATAAGAGTTAATCCCGGACGAGCCCCCAGTTGTCGCGAGGTGTTTTGAGGAGATAGGACAGCTTGAATGGAATGGAAGAATACAGATAATAATGTCTTATTGATAGCTTCCGAGTTTGAAGAAAACTGCCTCTCCTCGGGAAATAGTGTACTAGAAATTACTTAAAAGAGAATTCTGGTACCTAAACAGGATATTTTCTGGACGATAAATTCTTCCTCAGGAATCCTACAAAAGGACTGTGTAAAGCACATAAGGTTGAGAAAGAGATTTGGTGTCCAGCCACAATTAAAATATCCCGACCCAATAGAAGTTAATTGAATCCCGGACGAGCCCCCAGTTGTCGCGAGGTGTTTTGAGGAGATAGGACAGCTTGAATGGAATGGAAGAATACAGATAATAATGTCTTATTGATAGCTTCCGAGTTTGAAGAAAACTGCCTCTCCTCGGGAAATAGTGTACTAGAAATTTACTTAAAAGAGAATTCTGGTACCTAAACAAGATATTTTCTGGACGATAAATTCTTCCTCAGGAATCCTACAAAAGGACTGTGTAAAGCACATAAGGTTGAGAAAGAGATTTGGTGTCCAGCCACATTTAAAATATCCCGACCCAATAGAAGTTAATTGAATTATGGCTGAGCCCCCAGGGTGTAGATTTATATTTAAAACAAAATACAACCCAAATAAAGTTAACAAGAAAAATAACAACAGACTCTGTTATGTAAAGTTGGATAAAAGGGTATAGAATCTTACATATGTTATTATACATATAAATATGAAAAAAAAAGTTTAGCTCTACTGTTTATAAAAAAAAATCAACTAGTGTGGTCATCACTTGGACCAGAGATCTTTTCTATGGTAGTGTTGCTGGTAGGTATTATACTCATCTCCTCAAGGACTGTAGTAGCTGCGGAGATGATTTTGGTTCGAACTCTCTTGGTTTGGTCTGCCCCAGTAGGTTGGTCTTATAACAGTTAATGGGTTCAGAGGGTGTCAGAGTCTGCTTCCCTGGACTCAGTGCACATCACAGATAAGGATGGGGTAAGTCACCTCTGCTGAATGCCTCTTCTGTTTATGGGATGTGTGGGATGGTTACTGGGTGATAGGATAAGGTTGGGTAAGGGTAATCTTGGTACCATGGACTTGTACCCTGGACCTGGTTTAGGTATCTGGTAACCGCAACCTGGTTTAGTGCTTGTAACCGCAACCTGAGTTTTTGCTTTGTAACCGCAACCTGGGTTAGTACCTCGTAACCGCAACCTGGGTTTCTACCTTGTAACCGCAACCTGGGTTAGTACCTCGTAACCGCAACCTGGGTTTCTACCTTGTAACTGCAACCTGGTTTAGTATCTTTGTAACCGCAACCTGGGTGGACTGGAAACAATTGAAATCCCATTAGTGGTTTCAAGAGCAGTCATCTCCTAAGTCTGATGGCCGGTAAGCGTCCATCAGAAATTAAATTAACACAAGGTTAACTACTATTTAGTAACTGTGTTATCTATTAGATATGAACTACCACTTCTTAACTGACATTATAGTGTATCTTGAGTTCTCAGTCTCTATCTGGCTGTCTGCTTATTTACAGCAGTGGTTTTCCCCATGTGGCAATGAGTTTCACAAACTGTGAGGTAAGGGCTGGGGTCATCAAATGGTTGAGAACCACTGGTTCACCTAGTGCCCATAGAGCAGTATTTTAATTCCGGGGTCACTGTCAACAATGGTTTGAGAACCACTGGGTAATAGTTTCCTATGCTGCTTTAACTTGGTGGGGTGTCATTGCGGCCAAGGTCTGAGAACCAATGATTTACATTCTTGCTTACTCGAGCAGTAAATCATTTTGAGGGTAGTCATGGTCTCAAGGCTTGAGAACTACTGACTTACATTTTGTCAGTCAAGTGGTAAATTCATTAAATAGCTAAATAATTTCAAGCATTCTTAAAGTCCTGGTTCCTGTAGCAAATAACATTCATATACTGATAATAAAATAGTTCTTCAATCATACATAAAATAGTTCTTCAATCATACAACATGGTATATGCATAGGATTGCATTAAATACATGTAAAGAACCTTCCATAATGAAAAAAACACATTAATGTCCCTTATGTGACAAAGTGAGAAGAAGTAATTGAGACACTGTTATCAAGTTTGTAGTCTTGACAGAGAACACAGAAGTCTTATAAGAAATAGAAAATAGAAGAACCACTAATACACTTCTATTTTGCTTGGATCAATATGCAAATCTCAAAGTAACAACAATAATGTACATCAATTGTTTTAACCCTGTCTTATTTCTGCCAGGCTGTGAGATAAAGATCAGGAGTTAATTAGGTTTAGGAACTTTGCAAACTCATACATTAGTTTGAGTGATCTGCAAAGATGCAAATAACAGGGCCGAAATAAAACACTTGTTATTGATGATCACCTCCTGAAAATGAAGTTATTGTCACTGAAAATTTTTAAACTTTAACAAAAAGTTACTGCAATGCAAGCTGTTGATAAACATATGATTATTCATGTTATAAAATCAGCATTATTAGATCTACTTACTTCGCTCAACGAATTCACTAAGGATATTTTGCAACAAGTACAAAGTAGCCTCGACCGAGGCCCATACAATCACATCTGCTTCCAACAATGGTTACAAGAAGAATGACCGCTTAAAATTCCCTCCCAAAATTCCAGCTGGTTCCCGGGCAGGGGTGGGCTGTGATTTTGGGTGGCATTGTTGCAAATACATCTTCTGGTCCCAGGGGTATCAAGTTACCTTCATTTCAACTCGCCCTAGCGTCGTCCACCGTTGCCGGCTGTTTTTTACATGAGTTCCCTTCGTGAACCCAACACAGGTCACTTCCGGTCGTTCATAGGACTGATTTTCACTTTTTCAAGTGGAAAGACTTAGGCTGTCCAAGGGAATAATTTATTACCTTGGACCGAGAATCCTGAGCTAGTAAAATACTGTTAAAGAGAGAGAGAGACTCTTTCATTATAAGAATGAAAAAGTCAACTGAAGGGAATAAAGTTTTTCAATCTCACGATAGAGATTTTAGTAGAGATATAAAATAATAGACAGAAGAAAAGAATCGGTGAGAAGTCGTTCCACGACACGATAGACAGAGTGGTTTAAACGCTGGTCTCTCGCTGCAAAGATTGCCGGGTTCAATTCATGGTATCGATACGCTTCAGCCTACCCAGATGTAAATGGGTACCTGACTATGCACTTGAGTTAGGGAAGGAAAAGGCAGCGGGGAATGGAACTGGCCACTCCACCTCTCGATTACTGGACCTAGTATAGTGAAGTCTCTAACTCTATACTGCCCTACGGCAATATCTTCTATGGAACTAACCTTTATCTTTTACTCACTGCAAACAAGGGCATCTTCAGCGCCATTTTGACACAAAAGCAGAGCAGGTCAACGGGTTTGAGAATAACAATTTGATTTCCTTTAGTTTTTAAGTTTGAATTTACTGAGAATGTGTAGTTTTCCGTTTATATGTAATGCATGTAACCTTAGCTAGCGACAGGTCATGTGTCTCCTTCTTGTCCCTTCTTGTGGAGCGCTGATCAACCACTGTAGTTGGTCTTCTTGCAGGAAGCCTGCATCAAAGCATTCACGTGATCTAGCAGCTGTGGTTTCTGTAGACATTTATTTTACACGATGAGGTCATATTAATAATGTACACATTTGATAACAAGCAAAGTGAACAAAAACAAACAAACAACTTTTACGGACTATTTTCGCACATTAATACACTCATTTAACTTTCCACGAAATGCGAAAAACCACAATTGACTGTGTCGGTGTTGATTAAAACATGGTGGATTAAAATGTACTACTGTGTACGTTTAAAGCAGGGCTGTGGAGTCGGGGTCGCGGAGTCGGTCGCTTCTTAGTGTAGCCGGAGTCGATAATAAAATGTTCGAACTCTGAATTTGATGCCATATGACTAATGTAAAATAGTAGTCGAGTCGGGAGTCGGACGTTGAACCTATCAGGAGTCAGACAATTTTTTTGGCCGACTTCCACACAACCTTGAATTAAAGTAAAGGACTCCACTAGTTGCAGAGGGGCCTCGACCGCCGTCAACATCTACATTTTCTCAGGAACTGAAGAGAGCTTTCTTTATAAGGACCGCGTCCTTAAGGGCCATCCATAAAAGTATGACATGTTTTTACACTCCCCTTCCCCATGTCCACCTCTGTCCACTTTTAATTGACCCCCCCTCCCCCCTTGTAGACGTCCACCCCACGTGGTCTTGATTAAACATATAAGCTTACATTTTTAATCACCTACCTATACTTAAAATTTAAAAATCTAATTATGAAATCACAATAATTATTGTGTCGGTTCCCAGAGAGTTAATCTAAGATTTGTTTGTTTCAGAGAACTGGAGCATAGAAGTTATAACCTCTTCGTATTAGAGAACTTTAGTCCAGAAGGGTAAGGGGACAGAATCCTCTTCTTCTTCTTCTTCTTCGTTCGTCCTAAAAAGGACGGTGGTTGCGTTGTGTCTGTTTACGCCTAAGCTGTGATATCTGCACCTTTCGGTCGACACATCCGACTTCTGCACAGCATTTTTTAGGACCGGGTTTGCCTTCCCATTTCGATCCACACTCGCTCAGCCAGACTGTACAGTAGAGATGGCTACTGTGTTTATGTGTCGAAACAATGTGTCGAAACTGCGTCGTACCCGAACGATTCGATGCGCAGATTTTTGCGGTGTCGAAACAGTGTCACGTCCTGTCTGTTTTGCAGAGACACATTGTCTCACGCAGATTCGACACATAGCCTGCTTCGAACAGCAGCTTCAGTTCCCGTCTGCTTCGCTGTTTTGCAAAAGGCACACTGTATCATTGTCTCATGTGTCAAGCGTGCGCTACATATGGCGTTCATAGATAGTATGGAAAATCAAACAAGTCATAATTTTTTTTTTAAATAATTCCTCAGGACTGAAAGAGGCTTACTACTATTAGGTGTCTGCTCGGTTTGAGTTGAATCATTGTCGCTGACTGTACCTATTCTAGTTTTATATAATGTGTCATTATTACTGTTATTATTATTATAATTTTTTTCACTTTTACTGCAGCTGTCAGCATGTTCCCCTTGCATATCATCATAATGAAAACGACTGTGTAAAATTCTTAACAGTGGTCACACGAAATACCATAGATTTGTACTAACGAGAATAAGTAAATCTGCATACTAGGGTGTCACGACTCATGTCTCATTGTTTCAGTTAATTTACTTGTAGTCTGCTGTTTCGAAACAGTTCCATAGTTCTTTTTCATCCAAGCGCTAATTATACGCATGTTACGGTACTCTTGATTCCTGACTTCAGGCGCTCTCGTAAGAAAACGTGTTTTGTTTATACATAAAATAGTGTTTAAAACTTGTGTTCAACCTCATTTAATCTTCATTTATGGCGGGGAGAAGCCCTGTTTGGGATTATTTTGTAAAGATCAAAGACAACAAAGTAAAATGTAACGTGTGTTCTGGTATTTTATTATTCAAGGGTTCGTCAACTTCAAGTATGACTAGGCACTAGAGATGGCTAGTGTGTGTATGACGGTATGTGTCGAAACAATGCTTCGAAACAGCGAGCGATTCGACACTTCCTGCTTGTTTCTTTCGTCTGCCTCGCTGTTTTGCAGCGACACACTGTCTGAGCCTATGTAAAATTTGAATCAACCGTTCGGAACATTAGTATGGAATATCAAACATGTCATATTTTTCAGGGATGTATTATGATGACTTGATTTTACAAGTGATATTATTTTTGCTGAGAAGTTATAGACACTGGAAATTGTGTCAGTGTTGCAGTTGCCAATGTTTTAGGCGCTATGTTAAAGTTGAAAGTGTCAGTGTGTTCGTATAAATGTAATATACACTTTATTAGCTCTGCTGATATGTGTACTCGGTGTGGATTTGAATCATTGTCTACCAAATCTAGCTTACTCTAGTTTGATATCATGTGTTATTATTACTGTTATTATTATTGTTGTTTTTTATTATTTTCCCATATACTGCAGCTATCATCATATCTACGTTTTATTACATCATAATGAAGACTTGTGTAAAAATATTGAATTGTGGTCACACGAAACGCCATAGATTTTCACACACGACAGTAAAAACAGTTCATGTATACTCGCGCCGGTACTGTCTATAAGAGACTTCTTTCTCCCCGATACGGGCAATTGTGTCGTTGTGTCGTTGTGTCGACTCACTGTTTCGAAACAGTTTAAATCACTGCGCTAACTGTTTCGAAACAGTTGAGTGTGTCAATTTGCCCACCTCTACTGTACAGCTGCAGACTGTTTCCAGGACCACCACGTGGAGGTGGAGTGCGGTCTTGACCAGCTCTGGTTCGCTGGTCCTGACGCAGGCAGTCAAGCTATGAGTCGCTGACTGCGGTCTCTATTGCTGCGTCTTGAGGTCCCGGACAAAATCCGAAGAACGTTTATTTGGGTTTAGCTGGACAGTAAGAAGATTTCGAAGATAAGAGGGTTTGTTACTCTTGATGGATTTGTATGTGAGTGGGAGTTACCATGTGGTTTGTGAATTTGACGTCCACTTTCAACTTAAATACCCCCCCCCCCCCCAATATGTCCACAGTTGTCCACTTTTTACATACCCCTCCATCCCCCCTCTCCTGTGGACGTCTTTTATGGATAGCCCCTTATCTGAGATGTTATTTCCAAGAACCAATGGCTTTCCGATACAACTCAAAGAGATGCACGAGTGGAAATTTCCAGAATCGTAGGTGGGGTTTCGGCCAATCAGAGCGCGGAAAATCATTCTACTTTCCCCGCAACAGTTTTAGCTAAAGACTGTCTTGTCTTGTCGGGATCGTTTATGACAAGTGTTTAAAATAAAACCTCAATATTGAAAACACTGAACTCCTGATGAGTAAAATAAATGACGCAGTTATTTATGGCTTCACAAAGCTCCCAAAACAAAAGATCGTTAAAAACAGTCTACTTCGGGCAATTTCATTGCCAATGGCAGCAAAAGACTAAAGACTGCAACGAGACCTGACGTCGGACACACCTTCCCTACCACCACTAGCCACCATCGATTTCATCAGCCCTGCATTTCAAGTCTAAGGTTAATACTAATTTATTGGTTTTTTATTTTTTTTTTTAAATTTTACGATGTTTTAATACTTCTTCTTCAAGTACCATGCCTTGTGGCGTAGGAGATCATGTCTCTCCACAATTATCTGTCTCCAATACAATTTATCAATTCTGTTCTTCTTCTTCTTCTTTGATCCATAACCGCCAACCGTCAAAGCAGTCAGCGGCCATCACGCCTGGTGGCGTCTTGTAGGGCAGCAACAAATTGATTCCACTTTGCTCGGTCGGCGGCCATCCCTCGTACAGTGCCCCAACTGTAGTTCATTCTTTGCATCTCAGCTTCCACAGTTCTCCGCCAAGTTGTTTTTGGTCGGCCTCTCTTTCGCTTTCCCTCGGGGTCCATAGCATAGCTGTTCTTGCGATGGTATCAGGGTCCCTTCTGAGGACATGGCCAACCCAACTCCAGCGTCTGCCAGCTATGATGGTGTGCATGTCCTCCTGGTTACTCCGAATAAGTAGTTCTTGGTTGCTGATGGTGTTTGGCCAAAAGATTCGGAGAATTTTCCTTAGGCAGATTGTGTGGAAGGGGGACAGTTTCGACATTTCCTTCTCTGTTACTCTCCAATTTTCCGCACCATAGAGAAGCACAGAGAGTACACAGCTCTCATACAGTCTTAATTTGGTGTTTGTGCTGTACTGGGAAGACTTCCAAATGTTGTTGAGAACAGCAAAGGCTGTTCTCGCTTTATTCATTCTGTTGTTAATGTCCTTGCTTGTTCCGCCGTCAGGTGTTACTATGCTTCCTAGGTAAGTAAATGTGTCTGTCTGTTCTAACTTCTGGTTCCTTACTGTTATTGGCTCAGGATTGCCCACATTTAGTGCCATGACCTCTGTCTTCTTCAAATTGATGTTCAGGCCAACCTGCTGGCCATACTTATTCAGTCTATCGGTTTTGTCTTGAATGTGTTGGTGTGAATGCGCGAGTAGTGCAATGTCATCTGCATATTCCAAATCTTCCAGTGTAGAAAACGTTGTCCATCTAATTCCTCTTGGACTGCCCTCTGTTGTCTGGCGCATCACCCAATCAATTCTGTTGTTGACGTTTTAATACTATTTATATTTATTCTGTATCAAACACTCATTTTTTAACATTAAAAATCAAATATATTACTGTATAACATGTCAGACAATTTAAATGTTGTTTTAACCAACCACCAACCACTATCATTAATAGGCTGGACTGCCCGTGGTAAATTTCCGGTGTTATGTATTGCGAGTCGCACTAATGACCCGTCATCGAATCATCATTTTTGGTGATGCCTAGATGGCAGGGAGGATAGTGTGATTCGCTTGCATAGCTAGGCGGCGTTGCCGCGCGGAAGGTCCTGGGTTCGAGTCCTGGGTAAGCCACTCACGTCTGTTGTTTTTTTCGGTTGTCTAGTGTTCTACTTCTTTATTTCTTACGAGTGCCTGAAAGCATACCTTTATGTTTGTCTAATATTTATTTACTGCAGCTTTATGCATGTAAAGGGCAATTTTTACTATCTTGCAATATAATACATTTATATACTTATTATGTTCGCAAATATTTTGTAAACAAAGTATTTCCTTTTTTAAGTGCTTAAGGAGAAGTCATTTTTGAGTTACTTCCCTTGAAAGTAGTTCCGTCATCTTCGATCGGACTCCGCGGACGAGTCTAGGCCTACTGCGATTTATTCTTTGGCTGGGTAGGAATGGATTGTTCTTGCTTCAGTATATCTATGGCCTGAATTTATACGTAGTGTTTGTATGAGTAGGACGAGTCTGTCTTATATATGGATATCTTTACCTTTCTAAGTCGAACTATGTTGGTTGTCGCTAGAAAAGGTCAAAGGCTATGCAGCGGAAGTATCGCTAGCAGGGGGTGTGATTCATGGCTGCCATCCTGTCATCCTGTCGAATTTTGTTGTAGCCGGCTTATCGCCGAAAAGTGATCTATAAGCAGATGGGGAAAAGTGATAGTCATTTAGACATGTTGTATGTACTTTACCCCAGTGTTTATTCTCTTTTGCCAAGGAATGGCAAAGTTATATTTCGCATAGAAAGGTAAAACCACAATTTATTATGAACTTGGGCTTCGCCATCGTTGTCGATAAGCAGATGCACAGTGGTACTTTTGAAAAGAATATTTATTCAAAGGAAGATGACATTCCTATATATCAGCACTAGATTGTATGATATTATTCAATTACCTCTATGAGAGAAGCTATGAAGAAATGAGGACATTTAACGAATGACCAATTTTGGTCTGTATCCAATAGTGAGTGGAGCTCACGAGAGAAGCACAGCCATGTTGAAATTCATATACTTTGTATTTATCGAGTGAGAAAAAGGGATGCCTGTACTATCGCTCGATGAACCAAGAGATCACTGCTACATGTGAGAACCCATGTCTGGGATTCCTATATCTTTATGGAAAATATATATATTGAACTTTACGTGAAGGGATATTCGCTAGACGAGGTTAGGTCTAGGAGCCTTCCTATATATTGGTTATGGTCTGACGTGCCCAGTCAGTAAAGCCAGATGATTTACATGATGGAACTCTGAATGCTTATTTACGAATGCTCCATTATGATATTTGCCAAGCATGAATGCTAACTTAAGATGATATTCCTGTGATCAACATTATGCTGTCTATGTCGACATTTGTTCCTGTAACCATACACGTACTGTCCAAGTGTGCGTCCCATTAAATGTTATAAAAAGACTGTGGTGAAGTGGGATGTTATAAATATTTATAGGGGACTTAGTGTACTGACTGAGATCAGCTGTGAAGGTATCTATATCTAATAAGTGTAGTGTATTATAGATAACCTTACTTGCTGCCACATATATATATATATCTCAGTCAGAATTATTCTGGAATAGTGTGATGACTACGTTGTATGTCTAGGGTATGTGTATGATGAAGTGTAAGTCATAACAACAACAGACGGATAAACAATTTAATTTATTCCACCACACTTGACAACACTGTGACACTCACATACATATAACACTCTAAAGGATAACTTAAAGGAGTCACTGATAACTTTTCAAATAACAATATGTATTCATTGCTGTTATGAATGAATATGTGTCCTGATTCAAATACAAAGGAACCAGGGATCACAATCAATTTTAATTACAAGTATATGTACAGACTTTATCAATATGAATATTGTAGTGACATATATTATTAAAAATATCCTATGTGTGTCAGTTGTGTAGTAGTAATATGAGGTAATACTGGTTTTGTTTTGTTCAAGCTCTGTTGGTATTTGTCATCATGACTTCAATAGTTTGTCTTTTGGGACTAGTATTGGAGATGTTCTCAGTTCCTGATATTAAGACAATTAAATTCCCCTCTGAATGTTATTTTTACAAAGTCATTTCAAGATGAGGGGACATAATGTTGAGCTCAGCTGGCCAAATCAGCTTATCTTGCGTGATGGCGGCAGGAAGGGACTCCTCTGCTCGAATTCTCCCCTGGGCTCTGGAGACACCTCACTGATAGCTAAAAAGACCAAGGAGTATGCTGTCCGACTCTGGATTCAGCAAAGCTCTGACCAGGTGCTGCTCAGTACCATCAAGACCACGGTCCCTGAAATCAAGAAGGATGTACCTTCTACTTCATAACTAACTTATACTCTCTTTTTACACTGATCACAATACATCACAAACATTGAGTTCAGAGCGTTAGGCCAACTGTCAGCTTCATCTGAAATACTTTATACCAGTATTTACCTCCTTAATGGTTACCACGCCTCTGCCATTCCAGCATTATTTCTTTCTAGTCAATCATCCAGGTGTCAGTGTACTATTTGGCCATTCCATGCCGTTTTACTTTCCTCCGACACCCTCTGTTCAGGCTGGAGCATTATAGGCTTTATCTCCTGTTTGCCACTGAACTACACATATATATACAGGCATAAATTAACAATTCACATTCAATTTTCATTAAAAGATACTGAATGGTTCAAGCTTACCACAATTCATAGAATAAAACACAGATACGTTGATTAGCAATGAATTCTGGCACATTTACTGGCACAAATTCCCATCTGCTTATGTTCCAGGCTTTTATTTAGCAAAAATATGAGCTGGCTTCAACGCACTGATGCTTTATCAAGCTTATTTAAACAAGTGGTTTCGAACTAACGCTCCTAAGTGATTATATCAGCGAGTCTGGCCAATCGAGCCACGTTTCGACAAGTGTTTGAAAAAATGTTACCTTCCTACGTCTCCCTAACAACCAAGATAGTATTTATAGCCCGACCAATCGTGGTTAGTCTTTCATTTGTTGCGCTCCAATCAATTTGGAGTTTACATGGTAGGCTATTTCTGTAACGTAAGGTTTTTTTCAAACACGTTATAAAAAAAATTTTATGAGCAGAAATGATTTTATGTTGTCAGGCATCCCCACTATTTTATTTTGGTTATAATTTATTAATTCCTGGACTATTTGCGTAACGTTTTACATATTCTTTGTCAGCAAGCCCTAAGGAACCCAAATATCCAAATTTAAAAGAGCTACGTGGCTGCGTTCAAAATATGCAATTCCTTCTACCTCCTGTTTCGAAGATGTGCTGTCTGGGTACTGTAATGTTTTCAAACGTAAACCCATCTATTGTTATCTTTCCTAATAAGCGTTTTTTTTGTGATTTTAAAACCTAACTCTGGGAAGGGTAGTGTATTTTATCACTGTTCGTCCGAAAAAGTTAGTGCATGTAGCCTAACACGCGTGATAGTAGTAATTGTGTATCGCGTTACGCTTGTTGGGGGTGGCATTAATAGCGAGACGCGTGTTTAATTTTGCATGCGTTCCTGATTTTATTCGCCCCTCTCTCTTTTTATTTGAGTCCATCTGTTCGTTCGTTTTGGTAACGCAGTATAATTAATGTTAGGATTAATTTAGGTCATTACGCAGGGTGCCTCTCAATGTTTTTTCCAAGAAATACAGCACACGTTTCATTGAAGAAAGTGGGTAATAATACAGTAAGCTTTTACTATCAACGTGAAAGCGTTACAATTTGCAGACGAAGCAGAAAACAAGGGGGATTTCGAGTACCTTCTTTTAAAGGTTTGTGGTCTGTTTGCAACTTAAATGCCTTCCCATATAGATAAATATTGAATTTCTTTATCGCCCATATTACTGCAAGACATTCTTTTTCGCTAGTTGAGTAGTTGATTTCAGCTTTATTCAACTTTCTGCTAGCATATGCCACTGGGCTTAATTCCCCATCCAATGCATCTGATTTCTGTAGTAGAGTTGCACCTAACCCAATATTACTTGCATCCGTCCTTACTATGAATTCTTGACTTAAGTCAGGTAATTCAAAATGGGTTTACTTGTGAGCTTTTCCTTCAATTCTTGGTAAGTCATTTCACATTGTGGTGTCCATGTAATGCGATCTGGATGTCCTTTACGTGTCAATTCAGTTAACGGTGCACATATGGAATTAACGTTTTTGATATACTTCTGGTAGAAACCACATAATGAGACAAAGGATCTCACGTCCTTCTTGGTTTGTGGTCTCGGGGCTTTCTGTAGTTTCTCTAAATTCTTTGGGTCAGGGGTCATGTTTCCCTGATAAACTGTGTGTCCCAAAAATTCCAATTCTTTACATCCAACGCAACATTTGGTTGGTCGGGCTGTTAAATTTGCCTCCCTAAGTCGATTAAACAGCCTGTTCAGAGAGTCAATGTGTTCCTCAAATGTTTCTGTTGCTATAAGGATATCATCCATAAAATTTGTTATACAGGGATTATTCAGAGGATCCAATAATTTTCTCATCATTCTAGAGAAGACACTAGGCGCATTCTTCAATCCAAATGGCAATCTATTGAACTCATAGTGTCCTTCTGAGGTACTAAAAGCTAGGTATGGTCTAACCTCAGGCTTTACTGGAATCTGATAGTATCCTTTACTCAGATCCACTTTTGAGAAATATTTAGCTTTATTTAGTCTGGCAAACAGCTGATTTGTATCCGGCAATGGATCCACCTGTCCTTCTGTAATAGCATTCAGTCTCCTGTAATCTATACAGAGTCTATGTTCTCCAGAGGCTTCCTTAAGAGTACAACACCGGAACTATACGAAGACTCACTGTGCGAAATAATTCCTTCCTTCAATAGATAGTCTATCTCTTCCTTCAAAGCTTTCTCCTTAGCAAACGGAATCGAATATGGTTTCATACAGACAGGTGTGGAGTCTATTAGTTTCATATCATATTCCAATAGGTTTGTATGCCCTGGTCGGTCTGTTAACACCTCTGCATGATTATTTAGAACCTGTTGCACTCTCTCTTTCTGAGTTTTCGTTAAATGTGTACTGATTTTCACCTGTGCTGCTGTCTCACAGGGGTGTAAATGGATTCTTCAAATGATGAAAGTGGTTCCTTTTTCATCTCCATGGCGATGGACAAGGTCAACAAGTGTGTCTCTTCCTGATGTTCTCTTTCCAAATATTTCTTCAGGAGATTCACATGATAGATTTTTTCTTTCCCCTTCTTATCTATCTTATAATTTGTTCTAGACACCTTCTCTAGAACTGTATATGGACCCTGCCATCCAATTTGTAACTTATTCTGACTCCCGGGCAAAAGAAGCAGTACTTTCTCTCCCACAGTCAAATTTCTGTCTTTCGCCTTCCTGTTATAATAGGCAGCATGTTTCTTCCTGGCTTGTTTCAAATTTTCATTGGCAAGTTTCCAGCCAGTTTTTAACCGAGTGGTCAGCTCATTCACATATTGGTATGAAGATGTAATGTTTTCCTCTGCCTTTTCATCAGTCCACGTTCTTAACATAGCTACATATGGACCTTTAATTGTGTGGACCTATTTTTCCATGCACCGGTATGGTCTCTTCCACTCGAAGCTTTATAGTGATGATTTTTCCTCCCAGAATTATCATTCACAAAACGACCGCTACCAATTTTTCTTTTGGGGCTTTCTCCCCACTTAAAATTCTTGATGAGAGATTTCCTCTCTACATCCTCTTCCTCCAGTTTGTTTAAGTCCGATTGAGGGATTGTCGGCTTATCCTGGGGTAAGACATCCTTTTGCACTCTCCGCATAGTGGCCATTGTAAAACAGTTAAGTGAAGCTTGTCCGTGAAAAGGGGCTTCCCATTCCATTTGGTCCACTTTATCAAATCTATTTTTCTTTTTATTATCAGGCCTAATTTTGCCCCGTGGCGTGTCCAGGTCCTGATCCATGTTCCCACTTGTGGGTGTTCCCTCATGTGCTATGCTACACCTTTCTACAAAATTCTCAATGTCCCATCTTGCTTTGGGCCAATAATAATTGTGAGCCACCTTTTGAATGATGGTACCTATCTTCTCATGGTCCCCATCTGGTTTCACATGTAGGCTCCTTATTAAGTCTGCCCGATATCTTTTTGGAAGAACCAGCTGTCCGTGACCTTTGGATCTAGCTCCAGTCTTCCTATACATCAACTTGTTTTTCATGTAAAAATCTCCCTTGCCTGGAGTTGTATGACAAGTTGACAATTTTCTGAAACAAGGCTTGAGTGTTTTATCCCCAGCCTGTGCCTTCCTCATCTCTTCTGGAGTGGTATCCAACATAATATCCTCCTCCTGTCTTGAGGTCGACCTGACCTGAAGGGTTGCCATATACACAGGTTTCCTTCTGCAATGGTCAGTGTCATGATTGTTCATCTTACAATTTTTACACCACCTTTTTCCTTGGTTGAAAGATTTTCTTTCATCATATTTCCTTTCATCGAATTGTGGGAATTTATTTTTATTTTCATACCGTGGCCTATCAAATTGGTGCTTACCTTTATTTTAATCCTTAGGATCAAATTTATTAAAGTTCTGTGGTGCCCTAAAGTTATCCACTTGTTTCTTTTTATTACCTGTTACCTCTGCTTGAGCTGCTTGATACCTTTCAGCAACATTTAGCAACTCATCCAGCCTCTCTGCACCTTGTTCCATGAGAAACTTTCTCAGGTCTGGAGCCATGGACTCTCTTAATTGCTCTATAAGGACCATTTCCTTAAGATCTTGGGTTTTCCCCAGAGAAGTCCATTTCTCCAAGTATGTCTCTATTCGTGCAGAGAACTGGTGATAGGTTTCACCTGACAGTAGTTTAGCATTCCTAAATTTTTTCCTATAGAATTCTGCATTCTTTTCATATCTTAACAAAAGAGCCTGCTTTAGCATGTCATAATTTTCCTGATCACCTCTACTCATTTTTGCAAAAACTTCATAAGCTGCCCCACGAAGTCCTTGAGATAACTTTAAGCTCCACCTTTCTCTCTCTAACCCATACGTGGTAGCTAATAGTTCATACCTATTTAGGTAGCTCTCTATATCATCGTCCTTCTCAACAAAATGATCTAAATGAAAATTCATAGCTGAGGTTGAGGCTCCTTGAGTAACCGTAGCATCAGAGGCAAAGGGACTGGCACCATTTTCAGGAGCATGGCCTTGAAACTCAAACTCCCTTAGTCGTAACTCATGTTCCCTTTGTAATCTTTTATCTTCTGCTTCCCTTTCTGCAGCTAATTTCCCTCTTCCCTTTCTGCAGCCTGTCTTCTTTCCTCGGCTTCCCTTTCTGCAGCTAATCTTTTGTCTTCTCTTTCTGCTTCCAATTTCTTAGCCTCAGCCTCTAACTTTCTTTCGGCCTCTTTTTCTAATCTTCTTTCTTCGCGTTCAATAAATTTGTCACATTCCGTGGTGACATAGGCAACCATAACTTGCCCATCTAATCCTAACTCTTTTTGCAGTCTGAACAGCAGCAGATCGAAACTTGGCCAGGTCCGCCATTGTCTATCAGGTAAATTTCTACAATGTCTAACCAACAATTTAATCTCTAAATATATCTAATGGACAACACAGGCACCGTGAGCTCAACCTTATTTAATTCCACCCAAGGATACCTTTTAATTCTTATATTCCCTGAAGTGAATTACCCCCAATATTTTTAATAGGGAAAGATTCAAAATCCCAAGAGCGAGACCCCAATATATGTGGTGAAGTGGGATGTTATAAATATTTATAGGGGACTTAGTGTACTGACTGAGATCAGCTGTGAAGGTATCTATATCTAATAAGTGTAGTGTATTATAGATAACCTTACTTGCTGCCACATATATATATATATATATATATATATATATATATATATCTCAGTCAGAATTATTCTGGAATAGTGTGATGACTACGTTGTATGTCTAGGGTATGTGTATGATGAAGTGTAAGTCATAACAACAACAGACGGATAAACAATTTAATTTATTCCACCACACTTGACAACACTGTGACACTCACATACATATAACACTCTAAAGGATAACTTAAAGGAGTCACTGATAACTTTTCAAATAACAATATGTATTCATTGCTGTTATGAATGAATATGTGTCCTGATTCAAATACAAAGGAACCAGGGATCACAATCAATTTTAATTACAAGTATATGTACAGACTTTATCAATATGAATATTGTAGTGACATATATTATTAAAAATATCCTATGTGTGTCAGTTGTGTAGTAGTAATATGAGGTAATACTGGTTTTGTTTTGTTCAAGCTCTGTTGGTATTTGTCATCATGACTTCAATAGTTTGTCTTTTGGGACTAGTATTGGAGATGTTCTCAGTTCCTGATATTAAGACAATTAAATTCCCCTCTGAATGTTATTTTTTACAAAGTCATTTCAAGATGAGGGGACATAATGTTGAGCTCAGCTGGCCAAATCAGCTTATCTTGCGTGATGGCGGCAGGAAGGGACTCCTCTGCTCGAATTCTCCCCTGGGCTCTGGAGACACCTCACTGATAGCTAAAAAGACCAAGGAGTATGCTATCCGACTCTGGATTCAGCAAAGCTCTGACCAGGTGCTGCTCAGTACCATCAAGACCACGGTCCCTGAAATCAAGAAGGATGTACCTTCTACTTCATAACTAACTTATACTCTCTTTTTACACTGATCACAATACATCACAAACATTGAGTTCAGAGCGTTAGGCCAACTGTCAGCTTCATCTGAAATACTTTATACCAGTATTTACCTCCTTAATGGTTACCACGCCTCTGCCATTCCAGCATTATTTCTTTCTAGTCAATCATCCAGGTGTCAGTGTACTATTTGGCCATTCCATGCCGTTTTACTTTCCTCCGACACCCTCTGTTCAGGCTGGAGCATTATAGGCTTTATCTCCTGTTTGCCACTGAACTACACATATATATACAGGCATAAATTAACAATTCACATTCAATTTTCATTAAAAGATACTGAATGGTTCAAGCTTACCACAATTCATAGAATAAACACAGATACGTTGATTAGCAATGAATTCTGGCACATTTACTGGCACAAATTCCCATCTGCTTATGTTCCAGGCTTTTATTTAGCAAAAATATGAGCTGGCTTCAACGCACTGATGCTTTATCAAGCTTATTTAAACAAGTGGTTTCGAACTAACGCTCCTAAGTGATTATATCAGCGAGTCTGGCCAATCGAGCCACGTTTCGACAAGTGTTTGAAAAAATGTTACCTTCCTACGTCTCCCTAACAACCAAGATAGTATTTATAGCCCGACCAATCGTGGTTAGTCTTTCATTTGTTGCGCTCCAATCAATTTGGAGTTTACATGGTAGGCTATTTCTGTAACGTAAGGTTTTTTTCAAACACGTTATAAAAAAATTTTTTGAGCAGAAATGATTTTATGTTGTCAGGCATCCCCACTATTTTATTTTGGTTATAATTTATTAATTCCTGGACTATTTGCGTAACGTTTTACATATTCTTTGTCAGCAAGCCCTAAGGAACCCAAATATCCAAATTTAAAAGAGCTACGTGGCTGCGTTCAAAATATGCAATTCCTTCTACCTCCTGTTTCGAAGATGTGCTGTCTGGGTACTGTAATGTTTTCAAACGTAAACCCATCTATTGTTATCTTTCCTAATAAGCGTTTTTTGTGATTTTAAAACCTAACTCTGGGAAGGGTAGTGTATTTTATCACTGTTCGTCCGAAAAAGTTAGTGCATGTAGCCTAACACGCGTGATAGTAGTAATTGTGTATCGCGTTACGCTTGTTGGGGGTGGCATTAATAGCGAGACGCGTGTTTAATTTTGCATGCGTTCCTGATTTTATTCGCCCCTCTCTCTTTTTATTTGAGTCCATCTGTTCGTTCGTTTTGGTAACGCAGTATAATTAATGTTAGGATTAATTTAGGTCATTACGCAGGGTGCCTCTCAATATTTTTCCAAGAAATACAGCACACGTTTCATTGAAGAAAGTGGGTAATAATACAGTAAGCTTTTACTATCAACGTGAAAGCGTTACAATTTGCAGACGAAGCAGAAAACAAGGGGGATTTCGAGTACCTTCTTTGTGGCAGCACTGTTATTTTACCATTGCTCTTTTCTTTATTAATTTTATTTGTTAGGCTTCATATTTACCTAATAATTTATATATGTGGATTAGAATATTCCACGACAAAGACCACCGTAGTTCCAGTACTTCTTGAATTCGAACAGTGTGAGTATGAGTGATGTACTACCAACCTGTCAACTCTATCGAATCATTCTACCATTCGCGTTCTGACATTCATATACACACTCATTGTCTACACTCACATTCTTGTCGGAGCCTCATCACGTTCCAGGACAAGATGACCTGTATGACCAAAACTGTGCTGGGTTTAATGAGTTGACAATCGTTACACTTTACTACACCAGTCCCAACATCTACATTTATCAACTGGTGGACATTCACGTCATTTAACAAATAAAGCGTGATTCAACAACTAGTAGCCAGTATGAGTTAACAACTACACAGAGTTTAACAACTGGTGTGCCAGCTTCCTGGGTCAACCTGCACAGTGACCATATTGAGAAGTAAACTACTGAGACCAGACGTTCCTTGGGGTCTGTTACGACACACAAATACATCAACAGTACAACTCTACAGTGATGTCAGCGTGACCTGTCCTGTCGACAGTATGCAGTAACTAGGTCAGCATTTGTTGACATTTGGTTCGTTGGACATTTGCCATACAACTGACAGTGTTACACAGCAAGCTTGGTTGAAACATAGAACATTACACATCAGGACTGGAGAATATTTGACAGTGTTTGCGAAAGGAAATGTTATTGAACTGAGAAGTCCTACATCGATTGTTATCATTCACATCAACGATGGAGCTTCTATTTCTGTGTTGAATTTAAAATAATTAGACCAGAAGTATTTGTTTAATAAAGTACCACAGTACTGTACTATTAGGCAGTGTAACTGAGCCTTCTTTACAACACATTCTTTCTGCAACACTCTATTTACATCATATTGCCATACTATTTATGTATTTATGTTTAAATATTTATATGTGATATTTGTTTGTATCCAGCGGGTTGTTGTTTTGGTTGGGCGGTGTCACACAACAGAGTATCCCACGTAATAGAGGGTCTGATGTGTGCGTTTCTATAGGTGCAATTTTCTTGATTGAAAATTTGCTGCGACAGCTGTTGCTATTAGTGTTAGCTGTGAAGACTGTACTCATTGTTGTTTTTGTAATATTCCTCTGTTCTTTAGTTTGTTTTGATTTGTTTGTAATTTGTTGGGCTACCCTATTCTATCTTTCAGTTCTATTCTCAATTTATATTTATATACTGTGGCGTTATTTGTATTTGTTATCCTCTTGCGGTTTATCTTTTATTGTTTTTCCCATTTGATTTATTTAATTTCGCAAATGTTTTCATTTTCTCCTGTATAACTGTTTTGTTTGTGCCTGATCGACATACACTATTTTAAATATAGTTGATCATATAAATTGATGTACAAGAATCAACTGATAGTTAATTGCTATTACTAAAGGTACACAGTTGATGATATAAAACACTATTTCTGGTGCACTGCACTTATATTATAGAGTGAACCAGCAACTTATAGCTGTTATTATATAAGGATTTATACAAGACCTTTGTAAGGCTTGTTTCCCACAGTGATTGGGATAGTTAAGTACTATTTTCCACAGGTTAAAAAGTTATCATACAAGGTCTTTGATTAAGGCTAAGAAAGTGAATTTATTTACTTTTGCAAATTACTGATCTTATTAGACAAGATGTCTACATTAGATTATTTTATCACACAAGGCAGGGCTCTTGATAAGACTGGTCAGCAATTAGAAGAATGGGCAGTTGCTCAATATGACAAAGCATTAGCTGCAGAAGAGAGAAAACTTGCTGCTGCTGCTGAAGAAAGAAAAGCATTGATTGAAGAAAAGAAATTAGCAGCTGAGGAAAAAAATTACAAAGAGAGGATGAACAAAAGAAATTGCAGATACAGACTGATGAAAAAAGATTCCAGATGGAAATGGAAAAAGAGAAAAGAAAGGATGAAGCTGCTGCAGAAGAGAGAAAATTACAAGCTGAAGCTCAAGAGAAAAAAAGCAATAAGAGAACATGAACACCAAAAAGAACTTTTAGCATTTGAGTTAGAAAAGTTAAAGTTAACAAACATAAGTGATGGTAATCAAGCATCTGGTGGTAATGGTAAACCCTTTACTTACAAGGTCAAGGTACCAGCGTTCAACCCTTCCAGTGATGACATAACATTCTGGCTAAATAGATTTGAACGCTCGTGTCGAGCCCATAATGTGGACAAATCACAATATGCTAACCAGTTATCAGAAAATCTGAAAGGTGATTCTCTGACTAGTTTAAGTTTGGTTGAAGAGGCTGACAAAGATAACTATGATGTTATTAGGGCAGCCTTATTAAAGAAGTATCAGTTGTCTGAAGAGGGTTATCGGAAGTTGTTTAAGACAATGGTGCCTGAGGCAGGTGTAGAATTCTCAGAATTCATTGCAAGGACACGTCTTACATTTGATCGTTGGATTGAGCTATCCAAAACAGAAAAAACTTATGAAGCCCTTATGGACTTGATACTCAGAGACAAGATTATGTCAAGTATAAATAAACCTTTCCTCGAATTCTTACATGAGCGTAAACCTAAGTCTCTAAAAGAAATGGAACAGTATTGTACCCAATACGTCACTGCACATCCGGACGTAGCTATTAGCAACAGTAAGGTTAAAGAAGGTATGCCAGTTGCTTCTGCAACACCATACAACCCTAATCACTCTCACAAATTCCAAGGACCTCAAAATAGGTTTAATAAAAAAGGTAACTATTACAGTTATCAGAACCAAGGTAACCAATCATTTCAGGGTTCTTCTTCGAATACCTGGAGAAGAGCTGACAGCCCTCGATTCAGGGGTGGTCATAATTACAGGAACTTTCGCAAAGGAAGTCATTCTAGAAACTATCCAAGTTTTCCTTCATGGAGACAACAGGATCATAATTACCGAGATACTCATTATAATGAATATGATGATAGTAACCAAAGGAGCTATGATTCAAACCCGAGTAGGGGTTATAATGATGGAAACAATGATAAGTACAGAGGCAATAATAACAGAGGTAGAGCACAATTCAAAAAAACATAAAGCTCATTACCAGGCGAACTCTGCACAGCAAGAGTCCCACGAAGCCTATAAACAAAATAAAGATAATGATGACTCTAATAATATGGCATGTGCCGCTTTTGATTTTGGGAGAGCATCTCAGTGCCCCCAATGCAAAACATTATTTGAGCCAACCACAGTGTCTACTTTAAGCTGTGGCCATCCTCTTCCCGCTCTTCCTGCGTCAATCGCGCATGATGGGAGAGGTTCTCTTGTCTTACACAAAGGTTTAGTAAATGACAATCCAGTCTCAGTACTTTTTGATTCTGGATGCACAACTATTGGGGTTAGGCAGTCACTCATAGATCCTTCTCATTCTACAGGCAAAGTAGTCAAATGCGTAACATTTGGCGGCACCATAGAGAAATACTCTACCGCTATCATTAGGATTGCTACTCCTTTCTTCACAGGAGATGTACACGCATGTCTTTTGCCGAATCCGATCGCTGATCTTATCATCGGTCGCATTCACGGAGTCAAAGAATGCACTCCGGAGCAAATTTCCGTTTGGGAAAATCAAAATATGCAATCTGCTAATGCGGTAGTCACTAGAGCTCAAGCTCTCAATATGCCTGAAACTTCATCTGTTGAAGATAATGAAGTGCATAACCAAGATGATCCCTTGGTAATTTCTCGTGACTCGTTTATAAAACAACAAGAAGAAGATCCGACTCTTAAGAAATTCTTCACTCTTGTAACGAAAGGTGATCCGAATAAAGATTCAAATTGTAAATCTTGGATTACAATGAAGAATGGCGTACTTGTACGTATGGTGCAAGACTCCACTAAGTCAAGTCATTCTCAGATTCTTGTACCCAAGAATTTGAGAGTTAAGATCTTACAACATGCACACGACTCTCAGTGTGCTGGTCACATGGGTTTTTCCCGTACAAAGTCAAGAGTTCTTGCGGCTTTCTTTTGGCCTTTTGTGAACAAGGACATACGGATCTATTGTCGATCCTGTAAAGTATGTCAAGAAGTCAAATCCAAAGGTCCTCGTCATGCTGCGCCTATTCAGGCTGCAGATATTCCTATTCGTCCATTCCAGAAAATGGCGATAGACATCATTGGTCCATTCAAGATCAAATCTGCTAGAGGACATCAGTTTATCTTAACGTGTGTAGACATGTGCACACGTTGGCCAGAGGCTATCCCTCTAAAGAGCATTACTACCGCTGACATTGCAGATGCTCTTTGGCTTATATTTTCTCGGCTGGGATTCCCCGGAGAAATATTATCAGATCATGGCACCCAACTGATATCGGATACCATGTCTCAAGTAATGTCTACTCTACAGATAGAGAGATCTTTGAGTAGCATCTATCATCCTATGTCCAATGGGATGGTCGAGCGACTAAATAGAACACTTAAGAACTTATTAGGGAAGATAACTGAGGATCATCCTCAAGATTGGGATAGGGTTTTACCCGCGGCCCTCTTCGCGTACAGAGAGGTCCCCAATGAACATACAGGGTTTTCTCCCTTTGAACTTGTCTTTGGCGCGCGACCGCGCGGCCCAATGTCTTTGCTGCATGATCTTATAACAGCTGACAATATTGACGATGACACAAAATCTTCTTACGAGTATGTCATCGCGCTGAGACAGAAGATTATCGAAGCATGCAAATTGGCAACGTCCTCTTCTGAATTTGCTAAGCAGAAGGCAAGACAATTTGCTAATAAGAAGAGAACTTTACGACAACTTTGTCCTGGTGACAAAGCATTTGTTTTGCTACCTTGTCGTGAAAATAGACTCCTTATTAGTTGGAAAGGTCCGTACGATATAATATCGAAAATTTCAGATGTTGACTACATCGTCGATATCAACGGGAAGCATAAAACCTTCCACATCAATATGCTTACGGAGTTCCATGAACGTCCTGACTATCTACAGCCTATTTTCCAGGCAACGGACGATTCTCATGTCAAACATGGTCATTACTCATCACTGTCTGTAATACAGGATGAGGAAACAAGTTTTTCGGATGTTAATCTTCCGCTTCCAATGATCCCACTTCATTCTAGTGAATCATGGAAAGACGTTACTGTTTCTCCTGATTTGTCTCTAGGAGAACGGCGACAAGTTTCGTCTATGTTACAAACATTTCAGGATGTCCTCACTGACATCCCTGGACAAACTCATGTCATTGAGCATGACATTGTTCTAACTGAACATACTCCAATTAGGGTTAGACCTTATCCTATCCCTATACATTTCCAAACACAGGTTGAAAAGGAGTTGGATGAAATGATAGATTTACAAATAATCGAACCATCCACTTCTGCATATTCTTCGCCGATGGTTATTGTTCGAAAAAAAGACAATAACATACGTCTTTGCGTTGACTATCGCAAATTGAATCAAGTTACGAAGTTCGATGCTGAACCTATGCCTTTACTGGAAGAACTACTTACTCGTCTTTCTAAATCGCATTTTTTCACTAAACTTGATTTGTCTAAAGGATATTGGCAAGTTCCATTATCCGAACGCGCCAAACCTCTTACCGCTTTCTCTACTCCCAGAGGCCTTTTCCAATGGAATTTTATGCCTTTCGGCCTTATGAACGCACCAGCTACATTTGTACGCATGATGCGTCGAATCCTATCGTATCGGTCAGATGTCATTGCTTATCTAGACGACATCTGTCTTTTCAGCGATACTTGGGAAGATCACTATTCAGGGTTAGTTGAATTATTATCAACTCTGCGTGAGTATAACCTGACAGCAAAACCATCTAAAGCTTGTATTGGCTTTAGCGAAATTGCTTTCTTAGGCCATCGAGTAGGTCACGGTTTCTTGAAGACAGAAGACCATAATATCACTAAGATACTTAACATCTCTATCCCTAGGACTAAAAAGCAAGTGCGAAGTCTTTTAGGTCTCATACAATTTTATGGACGTTTCATTCCGAATCTGTCCTCTATCATGGCACCTCTCTCTACACTATTAAAGAAAGGGTCGCCTAACATGGTTCACTGGTCTCATGAATGCCAATCTTCACTAGAGAAGATCAAAACTATGTTTTCATCACCACCTATTTTAGTGTTACCTACAACAGATAAGACATTTGTTCTTCGTAGTGACGCTTCATCCACTGGGATTGGAGCGGCACTAATGCAAGAGTACTCTGGAACTCTGCATCCTGTAATGTATATATCCAGAAAACTTAATGCTGCAGAAAGGAATTACTCGGTTTTAGACCGTGAATTATTGGCAATGGTTTGGTCAATTCTCAAACTCCAAAGATTCCTTCTGGGCGCGCATTTCGTAGTGGAAACTGACCAAAAAGCTCTTACGGCTATCCAAAGTAAGAACTTGAAGAGCTCGAGATCAACTCGATACGCAATCGCTCTTCAACCTTTTCATTTTCGGTACGAGCTATCCGTGGTTCAGAAAATGTGATGGCGGACATTCTGTCCAGATGCCCACATGATGCCACTTAACTGTTAAATATTGGATTTTTTTTTAATATGTATAACTTTACAACAGTTATTTTTTGTTTCTTTACTAAGATACACATTTGTAATTTAATAATAGAATGATGGTATCGCTACTTAGCGGTTTATTGATGTTTATTCACCGCTGTTCTTTGATGATTGTTTCTTCATAAATCATAAATTTAAGATTATAGTGTGAATTTTTGGTATGCATTGTATAATTACCAGAATTGTATTATACGTACATCACACCTTCCTGGAAACATTTATTCGTAGAGAAACAATTTCTCTCAGATTTTGAGATATATTCTCACCGGTCATATTAGGAATTATAGTTATTCCTGATATTTTCATCTGCGCAGTATTCTTGCGTTGTGAGCCTATTGTACGTTGCTCCTAGATGTATTAAAAAAAAAAAAAAATTTTTTTTTTTTTTTTTTTCCCGGGAGGTGTGGTAAGACTGTAAAGGGCAATTTTTACTATCTTGCAATATAATACATTTATATACTTATTATGTTCGCAAATATTTTGTAAACAAAGTATTTCCTTTTTTAAGTGCTTAAGGAGAAGTCATTTTTGAGTTACTTCCCTTGAAAGTAGTTCCGTCATCTTCGATCGGACTCCGCGGACGAGTCTAGGCCTACTGCGATTTATTCTTTGGCTGGGTAGGAATAGATTGTTCTTGCTTCAGTATATCTATGGCCTGAATTTATACGTAGTGTTTGTATGAGTAGGACGAGTCTGTCTTATATATGGATATCTTTACATTTCTAAGTCGAACTATGTTGGTTGTCGCTAGAAAAGGTCAAAGGCTATGCAGCGGAAGTATCGCTAGCAGGGGTGTGATTCATGGCTGCCATCCTGTCGAGATGTCGAGTTTTTGTTGTAGCCGGCTTATCGCCGAAAAAGTGATCTATAAGTAGATGGGGAAAAGTGATAGTCATTTAGACATGTTGTATGTACTTTACCCCAGTGTTTATTCTCTTTTGCCAAGGAATGGCAAAGTTATATTTCGCATAGAAAGGTAAAACCACAATTTATTATGAACTTGGGCTTCGCCATCGTTGTCGATAAGCAGATGCACAGTGGTACTTTTGAAAAGAATATTTATTCAAAGGAAGATGACATTCCTATGTATCAGCACTAGATTGTATGATATTATTCAATTACCTCTATGAGAGAAGCTATGAAGAAATGAGGACATTTAACGAATGACCAATTTTGGTCTGTATCCAATAGTGAGTGGAGCTCACGAGAGAAGCACAGCCATGTTGAAATTCATATACTTTGTATTTATCGAGTGAGAAAAAGGGATGCCTGTACTATCGCTCGATGAACCAAGCAGATGATTTACATGATGGAACTCTGAATGCTTATTTACGAATGCTCCATTATGATATTTGCCAAGCATGAATGCTAACTTAAGATGATATTCCTGTGATCAACATTATGCTGTCTATGTCGACATTTGTTCCTGTAACCATACACGTACTGTCCAAGTGTGCGTCCCATTAAATGTTATAAAAAGACCACCGTAGTTCCAGTACTTCTTGAATTCGAACAGTGTGAGTATGAGTGATGTACTACCAACCTGTCAACTCTATCGAATCATTCTACCATTCGCGTTCTGACATTCATATACACACTCATTGTCTA